>PVKV010037455.1:0-14782 GCA_004027835.1 Alouatta palliata
AGCCAATCACCCAACGACAACTCCACCTAACCCCCTCCCCTCCCTCTCGGTAGTATATAAAAGGCCGCCCTGTCTAGCAGCTGCTGCTGCTTTCCCTCGCCGCTCGTCCCCGAGCAGCCCGCAGGGACCAATAAAGCCTGAACTCCATCTTGGTGCCTCCGGTCTTTTGTCTTCGGGGGTCCGCTCGGGGGTCGCACACACACTTACAAAATAGTCTCATTAAAAATATAAACCCTCTATTTTTATCCTGTTATAAAAAATATACAACCTCTATTTTTACTGTCTTATAAAATATACACAATCTCTATTTTTACTTGGTTATAATAAATGTACACACTCACAAAATAGTCTTTTATAAAAAATATAAACCCTCTATTTGAACTCTGTTGTAAAAAATGTACAAATTCTGTTGGTAGTCTGTTATAAAAAATACACACAATCTACTTGTACTCTGTTTTAAAAAATATAAACCCTCTATTTGTACGCAGTTATAAATAACATACACAGTCAAGAAATAGTCTTTTATACAAAATATAAACCCTGTAGTTGTACTCTGATATTATAAATAGACATCCTCTATTTGTGCTCTGTTATAAAAAATATACATCCACTATTTGTACTTCATAATGAAAAATATACACCCTCTGTTTATAATCTGCTATGCAAAATATACAAACTCACAAAACAGTCTTTTATAAAAATATAAACTCTCTACTTGCACCTTTTAAAAAATATATACATCCTCTGTTTGTACTCAGTGATAAAAAAATATACACACTAACAAAGTAGTCTTATAAAAAATATAAACCCTCTATTTGTACACTGTTGTAAAAATATACACCCTCTCTTTTTTCTCTGTTATAAAAAATATACAACCTCTATTTATAGTCTGTTTTAAAAAATATACACCTTCTATTTTTACTCAGTTATAAAAAATATACACCATCTATTTGTACTCTCTTATAAAAAATATACACACTCACAAAATAGTCTTTAATAAATAAGGTAAATGCTCTATGTGTACTCTGTTAAAAAATTATACACCCTCTATTTGTACTCTGCTCTAAAAAATATATACCCTTTATTTATATTGTCTTACAAAGAAAACACACTCACAAAATAGTCTTTTATAAAAATATGAAAGCTTTATTTGTACCCTGCTACAAAAAAATACACCCTCTATTTGTACTCAGTTAAAAAAATACACATATTCACAAAATATTCTTTTATAAATAATACAAAGCCTCTATTTTTGCTGTTATAAAAAATATACAAACTCTATTTGTACTCTGATATAAAAAATACACACTCACAAAATAGTCTTTTATAAAAAATATACACCCACAATTTGTACTCTGTTATAAAAAAATATGCACCCTCTATTTGTACCCTGTTATAAAAAATATACACCCCCTATTTGTACTGTTACAAAAATATAAACCCCTTTTTTAATCTGTTATAAAAAATGTACACACTCACAATATAACATTTTGTAAAATTATAAACCCTCTAGTTGTACTCTGTTGTAAAAAATATATACCCTCTATTTGTACTCTGTTATAAAATATATACACCCTCTACTTATGCTTTGTTATGAAAAATATATACCCTCTTTTTGTACTCTGTTATAAAGGGAAAGCACACTAAAAATTGTCTTTAATAAAATATATAAACCCTCTATTCCTACACTGTTATAAAAATCATACACTCTCTATTTGGACTCTGTTATAATATATACACACCCTCTATTTGGACTCTGTTATAAAAAATATACACACTCAGAAAGTAGTCTTTTACACAAAATGTAAACCCTCTATTTGTGTTCTTTTATGAAAAATATGTACCCTCTATTTTACTCTGTTATAAAAATTATACACACTCAAAATGTAGACTTTCATAAAAAATATAAACCCACTATTTGTAATCTTTTATAAAAAATATATATCCTCTAAGTTTTGTCTGTTATTAAAAATACACACACTCACAAAGTAGTCTCTTATAATAAATATAAAACCTCTATATAGCCTCTGTTATAAAAAATATACACTCTCTATTTGTATTGTCTAATAAAAAAACACTCAAAAAATAGACTTTTATAAAAAATATAAACCCTCTGTACTCTGTCATAAAAAAGATACACACTCTATTTGTTGTAAAAAATATATATATATACTCTCACAATATAGTCTTTTATAAATAATATAAACCTTCTATTTCTACTCTGTTATAAAAAATATAAACTCTCTGTTTGTACTCTGTTATATCATATATACACCCTCTATTTGGACTCTGTTATAAAAAATATACACTCTCACAAAATAGTCTTTTACATAAAATATAAACCCTTTATTTGTACACTGCTATAAAATATATACACCCTCTAAATTTACTCTGTTATAAAAAATATATGCACCCTCTATATGTACTGTGTTATCAAAAATATACACACTCACAAAATAGTCTTTTATAAAAAATATAATCCCTCTATTTGTACCATTATAAAAAATAGACACCCTCTAGTTGTACTCTGTTATTAAAAATATACACACTCAGAATAGTCTTTCATGTAAAATATAAACACACAGTTTTTTCTGTTACAAATAATATACACTCTTTAACTTTACTGTTATTAAAAATATACACACTCACAAACCAGTCTTTTACAAAAAATATAAAACCTGTATTTGTACTCTGTTATAAAAAATATACAGCCTCTCTTTTTACTCTTGTAAAAAATATACACACAAATTAGTCTTTTAGAAAAAGTATAAACCCTCTATTTGTATTCCATTATAAAACATACACACCCTCACAAAATATATATTTACAAGAAATATAAAGCCTCTATTTTTACTCTGTTTTAAAAAATATACACCCTCTTAATGTATTCTGTTATAAGAAATATACACACTCACAATATAATGTTTTATAAATAATATAAAACTTCTAATCTACTCTGTTATAAAAAACATACACCACTCATTGTACTGTGTTATAAAAAGATACACCATGTAATAGTTCTGTTAAAAAAAACACCCATTCACAAAAAAAGTCTTTAGTTAATAATATAACCCCTTTCTTTGTACTCTGTTGTAAAAAATATACACCCTCTAGTTTTACTCTGATAAAAAAATATACACTAACAAAATAGTCTTTACAAAAATTTAATCCATTTGTAGTCTGTTGTAACACATATACACCCTATATTTGTACTCTGTTATAAAACACATACACCCTCTAATTCTACTCTGTTATAAAAAATATAAACTCTCATAAAATAGTCTTTTATAAAATTTATGAACCCACTATACCCTGTAGTAAAAAACACACACCCCATAATTTTAATCTGTTATAAAAGATATATACCCTATAGTTATACTGTTATAAAAAATAAACACACAAAATTGTCTTTTATAAAATATATAAACCCACTATTTGTACTCTGTTTTAAAAAATGTACACCTTCTATTCGTACTCTGTTATAAAAATTATACACACTCACAAAATAGTCTTTTATATAAAATACAAACCCTCTATTTGTATTTTGTTACAAAAAATATACACCCTCTATTTGTACTCTGTTATAAAAAAAAAATACGCCCTCGTTTTGTACTAAGTGATAAAAAAATTACCCACTAACACAATAGTCTTTTATATAAAATATAAAAGCTCTATTTGTACTCTGTTATAAAAAATATACGTATTATCATTTTTCTGTGTTATAAAAATTATGCACTCTCTATTTATAATCTGTTTTAAAAAATATACACCCTCTTTTTTACTTTGCTATTAAAAACAAACACCCACTATTTCTACTCTGTTATAAAAACATGCAGTCACTATTTGTATACTGTTATAATATATATACACCATCTATTTTTACTGTTATAAAAAATTAACACCCTCTATTTTTACTCTCTTTTAAAAAATATATACACTAAGAAAATAGTCTTTTATGGAAAATATAAGCCCTCTATTTGTACTTTGTTATAAAATGTATACACGCTCTATTTGTACTCTGCTATAAAAAACATGCACATTCACAAAATATTCTTTTATAAAAAATATAAACCCTCTTTTTGAACTCTGTTATAAACAATATACACCCTCACTTTGTACTCTGTTAAAAAAGAAAATACACCTAAAATTTATACTGTGTTTTAAAAATGTACACCCTTTAATTGTACTCTGTATTAAAAAAAAAACCCTCTACTTGTACTCTGTTATAGAAATATACACACTCACAAAATAGTCTTTCATAAAAAATATAAACCCTCTAATGGAGCTCTGTTATAAAAATATACACCATCTATTTGTACTCTGTTATAAAAAAATACACACTCAAAGAATAATCTTTCATAAGAAATATAAACTCTGCATTTGTACACTGTTATAAAAAATATACACACTCTATTTGTACTGTTATAAAAAATGTACACCCTCTATTTGTACTCTGTTATAAAATATATACGCATTCAAAAAATAGTCTTTTATAAAATATATAAACCTTCTATTTGTAAACTGTTATTAAAAATATACACATTCTATTTTTACTCTATCATATAAATACACTCTCAATTTTTACTGTGTTATAAAAAATATACACACTCACAAAATAGTCTTTTATAAAATATATAAACCCTGATTGATACTCTGTTATAAAATATATACGCCCTCTATTTGTTCTCAGTTATAAAAATATACACACTCAAAATTAGTTTTTTTAAATAAATATAAACCCTGTATTTGTAATCTGATATAAATAATATACACCCTCTATTTTTACTCCATTATAAAAATATACAAACACACAAAATCACGATTTATAAAAAATATAAATTATTTGTACGCTGTTATAAAAAAATATACAGCCTCTGTACGTTCAGGAAGGGGAGTATCACACACTGGGGTCTATCAGGGGGAAGTAGGGGAGGGACAATGGGGGGTAGGGAGTTGTCGAAAGATAGCAAGGGGAGAAATGCCAGATATAAGTGATGGGGAGGAAGGCAGCAAATCACACTGCCATGTGTGTACCTATGCAACAAACTTGCATGATCTTCACATGTACACCAAAACCTAAAATGCAACAAAAATTATATATATAATAAAAATATATATACACACAAATATATTGTTTAATAAAAAATATAAACCCTCTCTGTACTGTTACAAAAAATATACACCTTCTATTTTTACTCCATTATAAAATATATACACCCTCTATTTTACTCTGTTATAAAAAATATACACTCTCAAAAAATAGTCTTTTATAAAAAATATGCACCCTGTATTTGTACTCTGTTAAAAAAATATATACACTTTCTATTTGTACTCTGTTATAAAAAATATACACCCTCAATTTTTACTGTTATAAAAAATATACACGTCTATTTTTACTTTTATAAAAAATATACACACTCAGAAAGTAGTCTTTTACAAAATATATAAACCATTTATTTGTACTCTGTTATAAAAATTATACACCCTATATTTGTAGTCTGTAAGAAAAATATACACCCTTTATATTTACTCTGTTATAAAAAATACACACACTCACAAAATAGTCTTTTATGTGAAATATTATCCCTCTATTTGTACTCTGTTATAAAAAATATACACCCTCTATTTGTACTCGGTGATAAAAAATTATACACACTAAAAAATTTTTCTTTTATACAAAATATAAACCCTCTATTTTTACTCTGTTATAAAACAATATGCACACTCATAAAATGGTGTACTATAAATAAAAGCCCTCTAATTGTACTCTGTTAGAAAAAATGTACACCCTCGGTTTGCACTCTGTTATAAAAAAAGCACACACAAAAATAGAATTTTATAAAAAATATAAACCCTCTATTTGTACGCTGTACTAAGAAATATGCACCATCTATTAGTAATCTGTTATAAAAGATATACACCTTCTAATTTTACTCTGTTATAAAATGTATACACACAGAATAGTCATTTATAAAATATAATAACCCTCTATTTGTACTGTTATAAAAATTGTAGATTATTTGTGCTGCTATAAAAAATATACACACTCAGAAAATAGACTTTTACAAAAAATACAAAGCCTCTATATATACTCTGTTATAAAAAATATGGACCCTCAATTTGTTCTCTGTTATACAGAATATGCACCCTCTATTTTTACCCTGTTATAAAAAATATGCGCAGTCAAAAAATTGTCTTTTATAAAAATTGTAAACCCTCTATTTGTACTCTGTTATAAAAAATATATACCCTCTATTTGTGTCTGTTATAAAAATCATACATACTCAGATAATAGTCTTTTACAAAAAATATAAAACCTCCATTTGTACTCTGTTATAAAACATACACACCCTCTATTTTTTTCTGTTATAAAAAATATACACACTCACAAACTGGTCTTTTAAAAAAAAATAAACTCTCTATTTTTACTCTGTTATAAAAAATATACACACTCAATATGTATTCTGTTATAAAATGATATACACACAAAATAATAGTTCTTCATAAAAAATATACATCCTCTATCTGTACTCTGTTATAGAGAATATACACCATCTATTTGTACTCTGCTATAAAAAAATTCACTCTCTATTTGTATTCTGTTACAAAATATATACACCCTCTATTTTCACTCTGTTAAAAAAATATATACACCTTCTATGTGCACTCTATTGTTAAAAAAACATACACTCACAACATAATCTTTTACAAAAAAATACGTCCTCTATTTATACTCTGTTATAAAAAGTATATACCTTCTATTTGCACTCTGTTATAATAAATATACACCCTCTATTTGTACTCTGTTATTAAAAATATACACCCTCTATTTGTATTCTGTTATAAAAAATATATGCCCTCTATTTTTACTCTGTTGTAATAAATATACACAGTCACAATATAGTCTTTATAAAGTATATATCCCTCAATTTGTACCTTGTTATAAAACATATACAGCATCAATTTGTACCCTGTTATAAAAAATATACACCCTTTATTTGTACTCTGTTTTAAAAAATATAACCCTTTATTTGTACTCTGTTAAAAATATATACACATTGAAAAGCTAGCCTTTATAAAAAATATAAACTATTTGCTACCTGTTATAAAGCATACACACCCTGAATTTTTACTCTGTTATAAAAAAATATACAATCTCACAATATAGCCTTTTACAAAAATTTTAAACCCTCTATTTGTACTCTGTTATAAAAAATATACACCCATTTTGTACTGTGTTATAAGAAATATACACACTCACAAAATAGTCTTTTATAAAAAATACAGATCCCCAGTTTATACCCTGTTATAGAAAATATACACTGTCTATTTGTACTCTGTTATGGAAAATATACACTTTCTATTTGTACACTGTTATAGAAAATGTGGACCCTCTATTTGTACTACTTTATAAAAAGTATGCACCCTCTATTTGTATTCTATTATAAAAAGAATACACACTCATTTTTACACTGTTATAAAAAATATACACACTCACAAAAGTGTCTTTTACAGAAAAATATAAACCCTCCTTTTGTGCTCTGTTATAAGAAATATACACCCTCTATTTTTACTTTTTTATGAAAAATATACACCCTCTAATTGTACTCTGATATAAAAAAGACACACAATCAAAATATAGTCTTTTATATAAAATATGAACCCTCTATTTTTCCCTTGTAATAAAAGGTATACACCTTCTATTTGTAATCTGTTATAAAAGATATACACCCTCTATTTTACTCTGTTATAAAAAATAAACAAATTCAAAAAATAGATTTTTATAAAAAATATAAACCTTCTATTTGTACTTTGTTCTTAAAAATATATACCCTCTATATGTACTCTGTTCTTAAATATACCCTCTATTTGTACTCTGTTATAAAAATTATACAAACTCACATAATAGTCTTTTACAAAAAATATAAACCCTCTATTTTTGCCCTGTTATAAAAAATGTACATCCACTCTTTGTACTGGATTATAAAAAATAAACACTCTCAAAATAAAGTCTTTTATAAAAAATATAAATAATCTATTTTTACTCTGTTATAAAAAATATACAAATTCTGATTTAATCTGTTATAAAATATATACACACTCGCAAAATAGTCTTTCAAAAAAATATAAATCCTCCATTGTTACTCTGTTATAAAAAATATACACCCTCTGTTTGTACTCTGTTATAAAATATGTAAAACCCCTGTTATTACTCTGTTATGAAAAATACACACACTCAAAATATAGTCTTTTATAAAAAATATAAACCTTCTATGTGTACTCTGTTTAAAAAATATACACACTCACATAAAAAACATAAACCCTCAATTTTCACTCTGTTATAAAAAATATACAACCTGTACTTGTACTGTGTTATAAGAAAAAGCAACACAAAATAGTCTTTTATAAAAAATACACACCCTCTGCTTCTACTCTGTTATAGAAAATATACACTGTCTATTTATACTCTGTTATATAAAATATACACTCTCTGTTTGTACTCTGTTATATAAAATGTACACCCTTTATTTCTACTAATCTATAAAAACTATACACCCCGGATTTTTACTTTGTTATAAGAAATATACACCCTCTAATTGTACTCTGTTATAAAAAGTATACACAATCAAAATATGGTCTTCTATAAAAAAATTAAACCTCTATTTTAACCATGTAATAAAAAGTATACACCCTCTATTTGTACTCTGTTATAAAAAATATACACACTCACAAACTAATTTTTATAAAAAATATAAACCCTCTATTTGTATTGTGTTATAAAAAATACACACTGTATTTGTAATTGGTTATAAAAAATGTACACACTCACAAAATACTCTTTTATAAAATTATTAACCCTCTATTTGTAATCTGTTATAGTAAATATACACCCTCTATTTGTTCTGTGCTATAAAATATATACACCCTCTATTTGTACTCTGTTATAAAAATATGCACTCTCACAATTGAGTCTTTTGTAAAAAACATAAACCCTCTATAAATACTGTTATAATAAATATACACCCTCTATATTTACAGTTATAAAAAATATACTCCATCTATTTTACTCTGTTGCAAAAATTTACACACTCACAAATTAGTCCTTTATTAAAAATATAATCCCTCTATTTGTACTCTGTTACAAAAAATATACACCCTCTGTTTGTATTCTGTTATAAAAAATATACACAATCTAATTTTAATCTGTTATAAAAATATACACACTCAAAAATTAATATTTTATAAAAAATATAAACCCTCTATTTGTACTCTTTTATAAAAAATATACAGCCTACATTTGTACTGTTATTAAAGAAATACACGTTCTATTTATACTCTATACACACTCACAAAATAGTCTTTTACAAAAAAATAATCCCTCTATTTGTACCCTGTTACAAAAAACATACATCCTCTATTTTTTCTCGGTTATAAAAATTAAACACACTCAAAAAATAGTCTTTTATAAAAATATAAACCCTTTATTTGTACTCTGTTATGAAAAATATAAACAATCTATTTGTACTTGGTGGTAAAATATATACACACTTAAAAATTGTATTTTATAAAAAATATACACCCACTATTTTTACTCTGTTATGAAAAATATATACTCACAAAATAGATTTTATAAAAAATATAAACCCTCTATTTGTACTCTGTTATAAAAAATATACACCCTCTATTTGTAATCATTTATAAAAATATACACACGAAATCTTTTATAAAAATATTTACCATCATTTTTTACCCTGATATAATAAATACACACCCTATATTTGTTCACTGTTATAAAATATATTGACCATCTATTTTTACTCTGTTACAAAGAATATGCACTCTCACAAATAAGAATTCTATAAAAAATATAAACTTTCTATATGTACTCTGTTATTATAAATATACACCCTCTATTTTTACTCTGTTATAAAATATACACACCCGCTATTTTTACTCTGTTCCAAAAAATACACACACTTACAAATTAGTCTTTTATAAATAATATAATCAATATTGGTACTCTGTTATAAATAATACACACCCTCAATTTGTACTCTGTTCTAAAATATATACACCCTCTATTTTAATCTGTTATAAAAATTATACACACTCACAAACTAGTCTTTTATAAAGAATACACTCTATTTTTACTCTGTTATAAAAAATATACACCCTTTAATTTTACTGTCTTATAAAAAACATAGTCACAAAAAATGTAGTCTTTTATTAAAAATATACACCATTTGTACACTGATTAAAAATTATATACACTCTATTTGTACTCTTTTATAAAAGTATACATCCTCTGTGCTCTGTTATAAAAATAATCACCCTCTATTAGTTCTCTGTTACAAAAAATATACACACTCACAAAATAGTCTTTAAAAAATATAAACCCTATATTTGCACTATGTTATAAATCATATATACCCTATATTTCTACACTATTATAAAAATATACACCCTCTATGTGTACTCTGTTATAAAAAATATATGCACTAAAATAAGTCTTTTATAAAAATATAAAACCTCTATTTGTACTCTGTTATAAAGAATAAACATACTCTATTTGCACTCTGTTATAAAAAATATACACCTTCTATTTTTACTCTGTTATAGAAAATATGCACACTCACAAAGTAGTCTTTTTTAAAAAATATAAACCCAGTATTTGTACTTTTATAAAAAATATACACCCTCTACTTGTACTCTGTTTTTAAATATATACACCCTCTACTTGTACTCTGTTTTTAAATATATACACCCTCTATTTGTACTCTACTATAAAAATATACACACTCTATTTGTACACTGTGATAAAACATATATACACACAAAAAGTAGTCTTTTATAAAAAATATAAACCCTGTATTTTTACTCTGTTATAAAAAATTTACACGCTCTCTTTGTATTCCATTATAAAAAATATACACCCTCTATTTTACTCTGTTATGAAAAGTATACACTCTCTAATTGTACTGTGTTATAAAATATATACACCATCTATTTGTACTCTGTTATAAAAATATACACCCTATATATTTACCCTGTTATAAAATATATACACACTCACAAAATAGATTTTAGTAAAATATATAACCTTTCTATTTGTACACTGTTACGAAAAATATATACACACACAAAATGTTATTTTATGAAAAATAAAAACCGTCTTTTTACTCTGTTTTAAAAAATATACTCTCTCTATTTGTACTTTGTTTTAAAATATGTACACACTGAAAATACAGAATTTCATAAGAAATATAAACCTTCCATATGTTCTCTGTTGTAAAAAAATGCATCCACAATTTGTACTCTGTTATAAAGAAAAAAACACACACTCACAAAATAGAGTTTTACAAAAAATATAAACCCTCTCTTTGTACTCTGTTATAAAAAATATACACACTCACAATATAGTATTTTATAAATAATATAAACCCTCTAATTGAACTCTGTTATAAAAAATATGCACCCACAATTTGTACTCTGTTATAAAAAATATTCACCCTCTGTTTGTACTGTGTGATAAAAAATATACACACTCACAAAATAGTCTTTTATAGAAAATATACACCCTAAATTTGTACTCTGTTATAAAAAATATACACACTCGTAAGTTAGTCTTTCAAAAAAAATGTAAACCTTCTATTTTACTGTTATAAAAAATGTTCACCCTTTGTTCGTACTTTGTAATAAAAAATATACACACCCACAAAATAGTCTTTTATATAATATATATACCCTCTAATTGTACTCTGTTTTAAAAAATATACAACCTCTATTTGTACTCTGTTATAAAAAAATACACACTCATAAATTAGGCTTTTATAAAAAATATAAACCCTCTATTTGTACTCTATAATAAAAAATATACACCCTCTATTTTTACTCTGTTATAAAAAATATATACTGTCTATATTTACTGTATTATGAAAAATATACCCACTCACAAATTAGTCTTTTATAACAAATATAACTCCTCTACTTCTACTCTGTTATGGAAAATATATGACCACTATTTGTACTCTGTTATAAAAAAAAAAAAACTCACAAAATAGTCTTTTATAAAAAATATACACCCTATATATCTACTCTGTTATAAAAAATATACACCCTCTATTTTTACTCTGTTATAATAATGATGCACCCTCTAGTTGTGCTCAGTTATAAAAAAAAAAAACACTCAAATATATTCTTTTTTAAAAAATATAAACCCATTATTTGTACTGTGTTATAAAAAATATACACCCTCTATTTGTACTCAGTTATGTAAAATAAAAACACTCACAAAATAATGATTTATAAAAAATATAAACTGTACTCTGTTATAAAAATGTACACCCTCTATTTGTACTCTGTTATAAAAAATATACACTCTCACAAAAGTGTCTTTTACACGACATATAAACTCTCTATTGTACTGTTACAAAATATACACCTCTATTTTTGCCCTATTATAAAATATATACACACTCACAGTACTGTATTTTATAAAAAATATAAACCCTCTATTTGTGCTCTTTTATAAGAAATATACACCCCCCATTTGTACTCTGTTATAAAAAATATACACACTCGTAAATTAGGCTTTTATAAAAAATAAAAACCCTCTATTTGTACTCAGTTATAAAAAATATTCATCCTCTGTTTGTACTGTTATAAAAAAATACACACTCATAAATTAGGATTTTATAAAAAATATAAATCCTCTATTTGTACTCTATAATAAAAAATATACACCCTCTATTTTTACTCTGTTATAAAAAATATATACTGTCTATATTTACTGTATTATGAAAAATATACTCACTCACAAATTAGTCTTTTATAACAAATCTAAATTCACTACTTCTACTCTGTTATGGAAAATATACAACCACTATTTGTACTCTGTTATAAAAACAAACACACTCACATAATAGTCTTTTATTTAAAAAATGCACCCTATATATATACTCTGTTATAAAAAATATACACCCTCTACTTTTACTCTGTTATAATAATTATACACCCTCTAGTTTTACTAGGTTATAAAAGAAAAAAAACGAGGAGAGATCCAAGATGGCCGATTAGGAGCAACTGAGGATTGCAGCTCCTAGTGAAAGCATGGAGGGTGAGTGGACGCCACATTCCCAGACGTATTTTTATTGCCCACAGACCAGGAGATTCCCAGGGGGAGGAGCCCTATGGGTCGCCAGCGCAGCTGGTTTGGCCGGTGCCGCTGTTTTCGCTGGTGCTGCTGTTTTACCCGGCGCCCTGGTGCAGCAGTTCCGCATACAAAATACATGAGTCCAGGTGATGTTTTAGCTGGCAATTGGAGCTCCGGGAAGGCAGAGCCACCCATTCATCTGATTTAAAAAGGGTACTGAAACAGGCAGCCAGGCCAGGAGATTTCCCAGGCAAAAAAATGCCACGAAACATTTTGCCCGCGGTTTCAGCTGGCACAGCGGGTCACCGCACGGGAAATGATACACATCCTGGTGCCTTTTCAACAGGCAGCTGGAACACCTGGGAGACAGTCGATGATTCAACTTAAAAAAACACTCTGAGGCAGGGAGCCGGTGATCAGGCTTGGCTGGTCCCACCCCCACAAAAAAATAGCCATTGAAAACACTCTGGATCAAGAGTTTCACAGCAAGCACAACTGAACCCGGGATGGTTCAGCTCTGTGGGGGAGGGGCGTCCACCAATACTGAGAAAGTCTGCAACTACGGAGGTAGTTTGCCATTGCAGAGGCAGTTCTAACTACGCTGGTATAAACTGGACTGCAGGGAAGTTCACATGGCAGCTGGGCGGAGCCCACACCAGCTCAGCAAAGTGTCTGCAGGTAGTGATTAGACTGCCTGATTGCTAGGCAAGGCAGCCTTGAGAAAAAGGCAGCAGCACAAGGAAAACTCATAAATAAAGCCCTAACTCCCCAGGACAGAGCACCTGGGGAAAAAAAGGGATTTATGAGTTCTGCTGCAGCAGACTTAAACGTACATGCCCAGCAGCTCTGAATGAACAACGGAGCTCACAGATCAGCACTTGAGCTACTATAAAGGACACTCTGTCTCCTCAAGCAGCTCCCTGACCCCCATATATCCAAAGACTCACCTCATAAAGGAGAGCTCAGACTGACATCTGGCGGGTAATCTTCTGGGACAAAGATAAGAGAAGAAGAAACTGGCAGCAACCCTTACTGTTTTACACCCGCTGCAGGTGATCCCCAGCAAAGCAGGGCTGGAGGGGACCTCAGCAGTCCTACAGCATAGGGGCCAGACTGTTAGAACGAAAACTAAGAAACAGAAAGAAATAACTTCGTCATCAACATATTGGACGTCCAGTGAGAGACCCCATCTGAAAATCACCAACCACAAAGACCACACATAGATAAATCCACAAACATGGGAAGAAACCAGTGCAAAAAGGAGGAAAACACCCGAAATCAGAACGCCTCTCCTCCTACAAGGGATCACAACTCCTCACCAGCAAGGGAACAAGGCTAGATGGACAATGAGTGTGATGAAATGACAGAATCAGGCTTCAGAAGGTGGGTAATAAGAAACTTCAGTGAGCTAAAAGAACACGTTCTAACCCAATGCAAAGAAACTAAGAACTGATTTGACGAAATGCTAAAGAGAATAACCAACTTAGAGAGGAATATAACTGAATTGATGGAGCTGAAAAACACAACACAAGAACTTTGTGAAGCATACACAAGTTTCAACAGCCGAATCGACCAAGCAGAAGAAAGGATATCAGAGGTCGAAGATCAACTCAATGAAATAAAACGAGA
>PVKV010037456.1:0-14779 GCA_004027835.1 Alouatta palliata
TCTACACAACACTGGACCTGTTTCCTCACTGTGGATCAGTGCCACGGCCACCATCTACACAACACTGGACCTGTTTCCTCACTGTGGATCAGTGCCACGGCCACCGTCTACACAACACTGGACCTGTTTCCTCACTGTGGATCAGTGCCATGGCCACCGTCTACACAACACTGGACCTGTTTCCTCGCTGTGGATCAGTGCCACGGCCATCGTCTGCACCAACACTGGACCTGTTTCCTCGCTGTGGATCAGTGCCACGGCCACCATCTACACAACACTGGATCTGTTTCCTCGCTGTGGATCAGTGCCATGGCCATTGTCTACACAACACTGGATGTGTTTTCTTAGCTCACTCTTAGCACTGGGTATACATGAGGTGCTGAATAAATGTCATTTGGATGAATTAATACCCACTGACTCTCTCTTCAGATGTTTGTGTCGCTTTCCAGAGGTAGGGGAAGGAAATAATGAGGAAAGACTTACCCTAGACTGAATTCTTCCTGAAAGGGAAAGGACCACAAGGAGAAATTATAAACAGAGCACAAGAGAGGGAAGAGAGAAGGAAGAGGGAAGGAAGAGGGAAGGAGGGAATAAAAGAAAAACCAGCAGATCAGGTATTTCAGGATGACAAACCTTTTTCCTCATTTTAATTCTGCTGGTTGCCTTAGGTGGATATGTGTATGCATGTATATAACTTTTAAATGTTCCCAGCTATGCTTCTCTCATCACTTATATTACAATAGAAAAAATATGTCTTGGCCAGGCACCTGTAATCACCTTGGTTAGGGTCCAAGGCTCTTGGAGAGTCCAGTTTGTCGCATGTGGCCAAAATCATGGCTTTGAAACATGATCAGAGGTTACCGCCTGGCCGTCTTGGAAAGCGGTGTTGCGTCCACTAACGGCACGATTTCCCCGGCCCTTGTCCCCACTGGACCCAGCTCCGCCTGCCCCTCTGCAGTGAAACTCTGGTTCTCTTTGAAAAACTGTCAAGGTACCCACCGCCAAAAATCTGACTCCTGGTGGTTAGGTGGGCGCAGTGACGTGCCAGAAGGAACTTGGCCTTCTTCAGGGACAGAAATGTCAATGTCTTCCCAACTCATGCTGATGTCTCAAAGTAGCCATAACTTTCCAAAGTCTCTTCCTAGCTTGTTCTGTGGCAGAAAGTTTCACTTACTGTGTTCCTTTCCTGAGCTCCCAGCTTTTCTCCCATAAACCACATCCAGATTCAGTATCCCAGCCACAGACTGTGCCAGCTCCTCACCAGTCAACCTGCCACGCAGACCGAGGATTTAATAATATCAACGTCCAATTACCAATCTGTTCCATTTTAATTTCAATCAGAGTAACACACGCATATGGTTTTAAAAAATCAAATTGTTCAGAAGAGCTAGCGTTGGGAACAGTGGTCGCCTGGGGGGCTCTGTGCCAGCGCGTCACCTGCTGGGAACAGCGATCGCCCGGAGGGGCTCCATGCCAGCGCGTCACCTGCTACGGCTCGTTCCTTCACGTGCTGGCTCCTGCCATGCCTTTCTTGATTTACCAGCTTGGGAGACTCTCTACTGACTCCCGGACTTGCAGGGTGAGGAGCTGGTGAGTTTGGACAACTCGGCTTCCCCTCTCTCCCCTGGTATTGGATCATCTTATTATGACTTTCAGCTCTTAAGTTTCTGGCTTTGTATAATATTCTCCTCTTTCTTCTTCCATCAGCTTTGGTAGCCTCCGCTCCCTCTGTGTGAGCCGTGGGTATGGAGGCCTCCCCTCCGCTCCCCTCCACCTACGCTCCTCCTTGTCTAGATGGAATCTGTACTTGCAGATTGCCAGAATTTACATTTAGGTTCTGTTCTTTAGCTGTAATTAATTCTTCCATGCTTTGTGATTTGTGCCCAGGTCTTACTTGATGTAGGTGACAGAGGGATGACACGAAGACGCTAATGCCACTGAAAGAATTTCTTGCTCACAGTTCCTGAGAGGAGGGGACCACCGTGTCAGGCAGGGCCATCTGGGGAGGTACCAGAGCCAGTCAGGGCAGAGGAGAGGGGAAGGCACGTCCACAGTCATTACTGGGGCACCTACAGGGAAGCAAGGGGGGGCCGGGTACACATCTTCAGGCTGGCCGGTTGGAATAACCCGTGCTTTGTGCCTTGGGGTCTGTCTGTAGCTGTCTGGTCCCTGGCTCTGCATTGATTGAGGGCAAGGGAAATACTAGCTTGGTGTGTGGGAGTTAGAGAAAGAGATGGCTCGGGGTATGGACTTAGGATTCGTTTCGTGGTTTGTCACGTGATTTTTGCATGGCCACAAAAGCTGGGTCACGGGGAGATGTAAACAACTTTGGCCATGAGTTTGGCCCTGTGATTAATGGAGGCGAAACAAATGAAGAATCTAAGAAAACACAGAACACGTAGTTTCTAGGCTATTTCTAAGAATTAAAAATCGGTAAATAGCATTTACTATAACAAAAGTATACACGATTTTGAAAGAAGGTCAAGAGGACAGGCTGGCCTGCCTGCGTTCAGATTTTTGTTCATTCCTCTCTGTTCATGTTACTTGTTCTCTCTGCCTTATCTATAGAATAGAGATGATAACAGTTCCTATCTCAGAGGACTTTTGTGAGCGTTAAATAAGTTATTAGAGATAAAATTCTTAGAAAGGTGCCTGGTACACTCAATAATTATCAGCGCTTTTCTTTCTTCTTTTCATAGAGATGGGGTCTCATTATATTGACCAGGCTGGTCTTGAATTTCCGGCCTCAAGTGATCCTCCCACCTTGGCCTCCCAAAGCCTTGGGATTATGAGCCTGAGCCACTGCACCTGGCTGGGATTTACATCGTAAAGATTATTTTGTAAACAGCAAATATCTCAGGCTCAAATGTACGTGAGGATCACATTGTATAATGACCTTGACCCCGAGACCACCCAAGGAGAGTGCCCTTGCTGTTCTGAGCACATTTTCCTTTTTGGCTCTGAACTTCTTCAGCCCATCACATTTTGATCTGCCTAGTCCGTGGACCGTGATGTTCTGGTGTCACTTTTTTCCTGGAGTTTTTATTGACTGTGTTTCTTATTGCCAACAGAGTAATGAAACTACGCACTCTCTTTGATGTCGCTCCTTTATTTTACCATCTGTCACGTGCAGCCGCCTCTTCCTTGTGATCCCCTTTTATGGCTCCAGCCCAGAGTAGCCCCGGAACGCTGCCTTCCGGGAACTTCCCTTCGGCTCACCTTTTGAGTCGGAGACACTGTTTTCAGGATCCTGCGTTTTTCCGGAACCTATCCTTAAGTACTTCTTAAAAAGGGTGGGTGCAAGGGAAACCCAGCGTCCTTGTGAGTTGAAAAGTGGCTGTATTCTGCCCTCCCATTGGGTTGGTAGTTTGGCTGACAGAATTCTAGACCCCACGTCTTTGCAGCCACTGTTACCAGCAATAAGTCTAACGCCATTCTGACTCTGGTTTCCTTATAGGTCACCTATTTTTTCCACGTTAGTCAACTTGAGCTACCGTAACAACGTACCATAGATAGGGTAGTGTAAACAACGGGAATTTGTTTGTGGAGACTGGGAAGTCCAAGGTCAAGTGACTGGCTGGTCCGAATCCCTGGTGAGGGCGCTATTCTTGGCCTGCAGCTGGCTGTTCCCGCTGTGCCCTCACAGGGCCGAGAGAGAGAAGAAGCAAGTTCTCCTGGTGTCTCTCTCTTCATAAGGGCCTCACCCTCGTGACCTCATCTAACCCTAATTCCCTTCCCAAGGCCCATCGCCCTCACCAGCACATGAAGGGTCAGAGCTTTAACATGTAGATCTGGGGAACACTGTTCAGTTCCCAGCACCCTCCAAGAGCCTGCGCTTCTCCTAAGTAACCGGAGTTACCTGCGCCTTGCAGTTGGGATGTGTGTTCAGTGCCTGTTTGTCGGGTGTCTGCCATGCGCTGGCACCTGCCGGGCACTCTGCCTGGCTCCTGCTATCCTGGGGCACCTGCCGGGCGCTCTGCCTGGCTCCTGCTATCCTGGGGCACCTGCCGGGCGCTCTGCCTGGCTCCTGCTATCCTGGGGCACCTGCCGGGCGCTCTGCCTGGCTCCTGCTATCCTGGGGCACCTGCCGGGCGCTCTGCCTGGCTCTTGCTATCCTGGGGCACCTGCCGGGTGCTCTGCCTGGCTCCTGCTATCATGGGGCACCTGCCGGGCGCTCTGCCTGGCTCCTGCTATCACGGGGCTTTCCATCCAGCAGGAAACAGACACAGAAACAGGTGCTCATAACGCAGGGCATGTGCACTGCAGTGGGGATATGCACGATGCTGTCTGTGGAAGCTTCTGGATAAAAGTGATTTCCCAAAGGCTGGATAGGAGCTAGTCCAGGGAAGGGAGAAAGAACAACGTCTTCGAAGGGAGAGCGAGAGCTGCTGTGGCTGGTGATAGGGGTGGAGGAGGTGAGAGGTGAGGTTGAGAGGGAGGCTGGGTCCTGGGGTGCTGTTGGCCTCTGTGGAGTTTAACTTGCCTGTTTGGGTTCCTGGGAGGCCAGCATTGTGAGTGTGTGTCAGGTAATGGGTAGGGAGGGTCCTGCCTCTCCTCGGCTGGAGACGGTTGGCCCTTGAAGAGCCCTTTAAAGTATCCGAAGTATAAATGAGAAGACCACCCTGTCACAGGCTGTTTCCCGCAGTTCTTCAAGACTGGTTCAGTCTGGAGCTTGTTAGGCAGACAGAATGCAGTATCCTTGAAGGCACAGTCTCACCTCTGTCCCCTGGAGACAGGCCTTTGCTTCGTCTTCTTTGTTTGTTCATGTGGCCAGTCAGTAGCACAGCAGGCTCCTTGCAGGGTCCCGGGAATCCAGAGATGGCTCAGGCACGGCCCTGACCTGGAAGAGCTCACAGCCCCTGCTCAGGAAGGTGGGTGAGTCTGAGCTCACAGCTCCTGCTCAGGAAGGTGGGTGAGTCTGAGCTCCAGCGCAGGTGTGGCATGCTGTGCCAGCGGGACCCCATGGCGTCGGGAACACGGCGGAGGGGCCCCATTCTGCACGAAGGGGCATGCACTGAAGGATCCAGGGGAAGCGTGGGTGCCTGTTCGTGATGCTGATGAAAGGCACGCCGGGGAAGGAACAGCAGGTGCACAGGCCACAGGCGGTCACCTGCTCTGACCTGTGGGGCTGGGGCAGACAGGTTGGACGCCTGGGCCAGTGAAGAGGCTTGCTTGAGCTCATGCCAGGTGCACTCTCGGGGTGGCATGGGAGAGGGCGTAACATGAGGAAGGGGTGGAGCAATGGACAGAGAGGGGTCTTCAGGCTCCCCCTGCCCCGCCCCTGCAGTCGCAGATCCCTGAGACTTCCCTTCTTTCCAGCATCAGCCTGACAGTTACCACCTTCTCCAGCCACAGCCACTTAGGAAATGCCAGTGATTAGCAGTTGTTATCATGGTAATTAAAATTCCCTGGGAACAGCTTGGCGAATATCCATCAGCGTCTGCAGTCAGACTGGCCGTGAGCTGAAACCGTAATGCAAACCTCGAAGCAGAGCACAAGGCAGGGAGGGCGGTGACACCAGGAGCGTTTGCTGCACTGGGAGCATTTGCAGCACGGGGAGTGTTTCTTGCACAAGGAGCATTTGCTGCTGCCGGACACCCAGGCAACTGCCGTGGCGGCTGTGGGCCTTTTCTCATTAAATGGGATTTTCAAGGCTGGCTGCTTTGCTGGCCTTATCACAGCAAACCACACGTGGGGAGCCGAGTAGGGTTTTGCAGAATTGCTCAGCTTCTCCAGAAAGTAGATGATTTTCAATCTGTGGGATGATCTGGGGTGGGGTGGGGTTAATTCCCACCAGGGCTTTGCCTGCCATAGTTCCCTAGGAGGGGAGATGTGGACGCCAGGTGGCGGGTGATGGGCCCGGATGCACCAAGCAGAAGGCACTTGATGACGGCTGGCGTTGTGTGTTTTGCGGCATGGGGGCAGGCAGCGAGGAGAGGTCTGTGGTGCGCATGCATTGGCATGGCAGTGGGGATTGCAGCTCAGAGCTCAGCCCAGCTGGGGTCCTTTGTACCTCACCTCCCCAGATCTGCTCTCCCATGTGGAAGGCGTTTTCCAAAATACCAACAGTGTGTTTTATGCACGTCTGGTGGGTGCACCTCCCATACCAGGTGACACACCTGTGTGCTCTGGTCCCCCCAGTGCTGGGACTCAGGACCTACTGCTGCTCACGTGGGTCCAGATCACTGGCCATGCTGGGCAGTCAGGGTGAGCCCTCAGACCCTCCACGTGGACCACAGTGACAGCAGGAGGGAATCAGACACAGGCCCCATCATGGTGGACTCACAGCAAGTGACTGATCCGCCGGGTGCTCATGGACCAGCCCACGGATTCCGGGAAGCAACATGGCCTGGCAGGCCGGTGGGATCATTGCCCCTACTGAGTGTAAATGTTGGGGTGAACTGTATGAGGTTGATGGGTTTTTTATATAGTTCAAAAGTGGCTGACTTAGCTGGGCATGGTGGCATGTTTCTGTGGTCCTAGATACTCAGGAGGCTGAGGGAGGACTGCTTGAGCCCAGGCTGCAGTGAGCCGTGATCGTGCCACTGTACTCTGGGCAGCAGAGTGAGACCCTGTCTCAAAAATAAAAGATTGACCAGCCCGAAATGGCTGAGTACCAATGGCAGTTCACCCCGATGCTTTGGGTCCTGTGCTCTTTGTCTTCCGAAAGAACTCCACTGAGCATTGATTTTTGAGTGGGGTGGGGATGGGAGATGGCTCATGGCAGCAGGGGCAAGGCTGAGGCCTGGGCTGGGGCTGTGGTCTGCCAGGGTGGCTAGGGAGGAGAGGCTGGGAGCACCTGGGCAGTCGGGGAGGCTCACTGGGCTTTCCTCTCCACCAGCACACCCGGCCAGGCCCTTCCTCTCTGTCCCTCTTTCCATCTGAAATAGGTGGTCCTTTTGATTAACTACAGGAACTTGGGTGACACCCCCCGGGCCTTTTCCCCAGGAAGGCGGCAGACTGTAGGTTGAGGCGCATTGCGGCAAACGACCCACAGCTGCCAACACAGTCATTCAGCCGGCATTTACTGAACACCTACGATGTGTCAGGCATGCGCGGGGAGCGTGAAGACACCGTGGTGAGCAAGACGGCTGTGACACATCCTCCTGCTTGCTGGAGCCTGTGAGGGAACAGTGAAAACAGAAGGAGCAGCCAAAGGCTGGAAGCACCCTGCGTACGTGCCGACTGATGGCAAAGGGCAACCTGTCCATACAGTGGGACATTTCTCAGCCTCCGAGAGGAAGGACATTCTGACACGCGCTGGTGCATGCATGAACCCTGGAGAAGTGATGCTGGCTGAAATAAGGCAGCCGTGAGAGGGCAGATACCATGTGATTCCCCTTCTAGGACATACATAGCGTAGTCATATTCCCAGGGACAGACAGTGCACTGGGACGGGGGCCAGGGGAATGGAGAGCTTTTGCTTAGTGGTTATAGAGTTTGTTTTGCAGGATGAAGAGTTCTGGAGATTGGTTGCACTTAGGGTGATACATTTTATGTTATGAATATTTTAACACAATGAAAAAATGTTCTGATTTTTTATAAAAAGGACCATGCATACCTGTGGTCCAGTGCTGCAAAGGAGAAGCCAGAAAGAAGGCCGTGAGATGTGGGCTCACCTGCACGGACGAGGCGCTCTGCCCTACAATGTGGGGAATGCAGCCACGTGGGGCTTCTTAGTCTCTTCCCTGAAGCCTCACAGCAGAGAAGGCTCGGCCACATTGTGGAGTCACCCTGAGCATCAGCCTGTCCGCTCCCATTAAACGGGGCCTCAGCTGGGCGTGAGGTGGCGGAGATCTCTTAACCCTAAAGGCGTGACCCAGGGATGGCAAGGAGCTCCATTGTCCCCCTGTGCACCTTGTGCTGGTGGCCTCACGCCCTGACAGATGCCTCTCCCCAAGCCCATGATGGTTCCATGGGACCCGCCCTGATGAGGATCCACAGAGGAGACCCTGGATTCCACCAGGGAGCTAAGACCAGGTCCTCACCCCGAAAACACTTAATGTAGCATCCTGGGAGCATGCTTTTCCTCCTGGAGGGCAGCCTGACTCTAGATACCGTCATCCGAACATACGCAGTTCTTGACCTGCAATTCTACCCTGTGGAATATAGGCTGAGTATCGTTCATCGGAAAACCTAGAAGCTGAAATGCTCCAAAACGCAAAACTTTTTAAGTGCATGATGCCTCAAGAAATGGTCATTGGAGCATTTCCGATTTGGGATTTTCCGATGTGGGATGCTAAGCTTGCATTAAGTGTAATGCAAATAGGATAAAATTTGAAAAAGTTCAAAATCTGAAACACTTCTCTCCCCAGCATTTCGGAAAAGGGCACTCAGCCCCTGTTTCTTAAGGCAGTGACTGACACTGGTCCGATGTGGAGTGTACAGGGGGGTGGCTGCAGCGCTGCTTGTCAGGACAGAGGTCGGAGACAGCTTAGATGTCCGTCGGTGTTTAACAAATGCCAACCGTGGAGCAGTTAAACAACGATGATGGAGACAGTTATGAAGACGGAGTGACCGCTGTGACACACAGTTGGGTGTGTGTCGGGGGAACAGGCTGCCTCTACATTAGCCAGGTTTTGAAAAAAAACAAATAGTGTGTGTGCCCAGGAAAGGGTGAAAGAAAGTCCGCGCCGCCATGCTCAGCAGGGCTGGCTCTGCGGTAACGTTATAGGTGACCTAGTGTCATTTTACTTTTTGTTATTGTGCTAATTTTGTATGCTAGGTAGGTATTTTTCAGGAAAAAAAACAGGGGGGAGACCAGGCATGGTGGCTCATGTTTGTAATCCCAGCATTTTGAGAGGCTGAAGCGGGCAGATTGCTTGAGCCCAGGAATTTGAGACCAGCCTGAGCAACAGGGTGAAACCCCATCTCTACAAAAATTACAAAAATACAGTGCACGCCACCTGTAGACCCAGCTACTCAGGAGGCTGAGGTGGGAGGATCACTTGAGCCGGGGGAGGTGAAGGCTGCAGTGAGCCAGTTGTGCCACTGCACTCCAGCCTGGGTGACAGAGCAAGACCCTGTCTCAACAAAAAAAGCAAAAAGAGAAAGCTTCCGTGGCGGGTTGGGGAGACAGTGTGGTGTGCGGTTCGAAGCCTGCACAGGTCCCACCGTTCGCAGACGACTCTTCAGGGATTGGCCCCAGGCCCAGCCCACGGCAGAGGACAGGGAGGTGGTGTGCTCAGAGCCTTTGCTCATCAGCGGGAGGCGCAGCCAGCCCCCCGCCATGGCCCCCGTGACCTTGCCGTGACCTCGCCGTGGCCTCTTGGACTTGGGCACCTGCTCTAATGAGCCTCGCAGCAGCTCTCCAGAGAGGGGGTGGCTGTGGTGGCTGCTGTTTGTTTGCTTCTTCCTCCTGCCTGTAAGGTGCTGAGGGTCCACCCTGACGTCTGACCCACTCAGGATTTGTTCACCACTCAACCGCTTTATTAGTGAGCGGCCACCTCGCATCTGTAAACTGCTGGGTGGGACTCGGGCCTTCCGAGTGGAGTAGAGGCCAACAGAATGTGTGCTGGCTTTGGGCAAACTGCTGAACTTGTTGGAGCCTCAGTTTCCCCACCTGAAAAGCAGAGAGAATCACCGAGCTTCCTCAGACACCTCTGGGGATGGGGGAGGAGACGGGTTACTTTTGCGCTGTGGATTTTAGACTGTGTGCCTGCATTACCCATTCACATAAATACGTGTGGCTGGAAGGCTCCGAGGGGATCAGAAACGGTTTTCCGGAGTGGGTGCCATGACGCCTCCATCCCACCAGACAGGTTCCAGGCCCTCCATGCAGGGTGGCTGGTGGGGGCAGGGAGGGATCCACGCCGGGACGCTGTCTGGACTTGACGGTCCTGCGCCTGGCGCTCTGCAGCGTGGGGAGGTGTCTCCAGCCTACTTGGAGATGCGGGTACATGTCACTCCACGAATGGACAGTAAGCGCTGGCGAGTCAACGCAGACCCATCCTAAGGTCGAGTTTCTCTAGGAGAGCCGGCCGGGCAGACTTCGAGTCGAGAGCACTGTGTGTTCTTTTGCCTGTCGGATAACTCTGTGCACTTTAGCGTAGTAAAGGCTCTGAGAATCCTGCAGCGATGGAGCTTGGTTTAACCTGATGCTTTTCAAGTGTATGTGATTAGAAACCTTTTTTTTTGACCTGGCTCCTGTTAATATCCCACAGTATTTATGTGGTGCAGAGGAAGTTTGGGGAGTGGGAAACAATGTCTCAGAATCGGCAGATTCTGGTTTTCTGATTTTAAATTCTTCAGATAGGGAATTGGCCCACTGGTGATAAAGCTGCTTGTGTTCCAGGTGGGAGGAAGAGGGTGGCGGGGGTGCCCGTGGGCCTCTCCTCTGTGGAGAGGCTGCTCTGTGCCTGGCGCCGGGCCCTGGGGCTTCACCTTCATTCAAGTCTGCCCTGTGAGATGATCCTGTGTTTGCCTACCGATGAAGAAACTGAGGGCCAGGGAGCTTGATGTGTCCAAGTCACACAGGTGCTGGGTGCCGGACCCAGGATTCAAATTCAGGACATCTGCTCAGAACTTTGGCCTGCGCTGCTCTGAAAAGGGTGAAGTCAGTTGAGGTTTCTTGCAAAATGTTCCTTTACACACTCCCACCCCTCCCAACTAAATGCCCTGAATTTATTTCCTTCATCAGAAAAGAGA
Source organism: Alouatta palliata (assembly GCA_004027835.1). Classification (NCBI taxonomy): domain Eukaryota; kingdom Metazoa; phylum Chordata; class Mammalia; order Primates; family Atelidae; genus Alouatta; species Alouatta palliata. The sequence goes on from PVKV010037456.1 coordinate 10,648, forward strand.
TTACACAGCATGTGGTGTTTTCTGAAGGAGGCATTAAAAATTTAGGGACCTTAACTCAGCTGCTGCTCTGAATTCTAATTGGCAGCTCTCCTGGGAAGCGGGTCCTTTTTGTTCCTGCTGGAGAGACTGTCTCACGAGAAGTCCTCAGAGAAGAGCTGGCACCTGCTGTGATATGGCCCAGCCCCGCTCTGCCTCCAGCCTCTGTGGCTCCGCCCTGGAGCCTCGAGGGGGAGGAGCAGGGGCAGGAAGGAGGCAGGCAGATGGCATTTGTGAACACCTTCTGGGTGCCATTTGCTCTGATGAGCACTTTTCCACATTCTTAGCAGCTATCACATTTAATCAATGAAGAAACTCAGGCTCAGAGAGGTTCAGTCACTCACTGAAAGCCACACAGCCAGTATGTGGCAGCTGCCATTGATTCAACCTTGCTTCCAGGGACAACAGGAGTAGGGAGCCTGGGTGTCCAAGCTGGGGGTGACAGGAACAGAAGGACTCGTCAGAGACCACGGGGCTGTGCATCCCAGACCCAGAGCGCCTCCCACCCTGTGAATTCAGGGTCAGCATCCCAAGCTTCCTGGGGCTCTGCCAGCCTTTGAGGGTGTCTGTCTTGCCAGCTTTAGGGTGACTCCTCTCACCACTTCCCCAGGTCAGTGATAAAGGGATGCTTTGCATCTGCATGGGCCCTGGCAGGCACCCTCAGACCCACCTGGCTCTCAGAAGCCCTGTGGGACTGCGTGGAGTCAAGAGGGGCTCCTGGGAGGCTGAGGGCCTGAGGAAGACAGAACCGAGGCAGGAAAGAGGTGGAAAGCCAGTGACCGTGCCCTGGGGGCAGCCAGAACAAGTCTGGAGCTTTGTGGCCACTTCTGAGCCCCTCTCCTGAGGGACAGTGACAAATGGTGGCTCGATGAGAGGGGGCTTGGAACAGCTGAGGGACCAGAGGTGTTGTCCTTGAGAAGCTGGGGGTCTGGGCGTGGCACTGAGGAGAGCTCCGGGGCCAGGGACATGTCTGCAGGTACTCGTGGCTGGGAGGTCCGTCCCGTGCAGCCCTCTGCCTTGGCCAGTGAGAGAAGGTGCTGGGGATGTCAGCTGGCAGGCAGGAAATGCTGGTCCCTGGCAGATCCTGCGGAAACAGCAGTGCCTGGTGGCCTGTGGGCTTCCCGTCATGTTTCCCAGCAGAGGCCAGGAAGGACTGGGGAGGGGCAGGGGTCTGACTAGGCAATCTCTGGGATCCTGAGTGGTGGAGGATAGAGGCGGTAATGGCAGACAGTTTTCATGAACGTTTCTCACATGCCAGGCCCGTATTGAGGTCCCCACTCTGCAAGAGAGAAGCAAGAGGACGTGAGCTTGTCTTTAAAGTGGGTGTGGAACCAGGCACGGTGACCCTAGCTGCTGAGGAGGCTGAGGCAGGAGGACTGCTTAGGCCCAGAAGGTCGAGGCTGTAGTGAGTGATGATTGCACCACTGCACTCCAGCCTGGACAATAGAGCAAGGCCTCAACTCTAAAACAAGGGAGAAAAAGAAAGTTTGGAGAGTTCATGGAACTTAGCTCCAAGTTGTCCTGAGTCCTGGGAAGGTAGGTGACTGCCCAGCCCATCAGCCAGCGAGGGCAGAGCCAGAGTTCCCACTGCCACACTGCTCCTGGCTCTCCGTGTGCCTCCCGGCCTCTAGGCAGGGAGCAGGACGGAAGACCCGTCTGCATCCTGTGCTCCAGGCAGCTCTCTCCTCCATCCAGGTCTGGAAGAGGTCGGGGGCCTGGTTCTACAAAGGGCTCCCCAAGTATATCTTGCCCCTGAAGACCCCCGGGCGAGCTGATGATCCCCACCTCCGGCCTTTGCCCGTGGAGCCGGCCGAGCGAGAGCCCAGAAGCTCCGAGAGCAGCCGCGTCTACACCTGGGCCCAAGGAAGAGGTAAGTCCCCTCCGCCGCTCTCCCAGGTAGCCTCTGAAGTCGGGGTTGTCAGCCTGGCAGTTTGCAGACACGAGGCCAGTGCCCCCACGCCCTCCATTACCGAGGCTCATTCTGGTGATGTGCCCCTCCCTGTGCCCTCAGCTCCATACCTGCTCCTGAGCAGCGGGGACTTTCATCTGTTGATGGTTGGCTCTGTGCAGGAGGGTGGCAGGAGGGTCCCTGGGGGTAGTTTCCCATGCAAGTACTGATTCGGGGGCAAGGAGGCCATGAGCAGCACTGCGTCTTCACAGAAACGTGGTGTCTATTAAACCTGCGTCTTTCCTGGGCTGGCCCGCGCCGTCTCTTCCTGGCACTGAGTCTCGGTCGGGGGGACTCCTGGCTTCCCTGGTCCTGATGAGTAAGGGGGCTTTGGGCCTAGTGCCCGGGCGTTCTGGTGGCCACACTAAGGTGTGTGTGTCCCAGGCGGCCGCCCCACTGGGAAACGGCGGCAGAACCTGGCTGGGGACCGCGCTCCGCAGTCTTCGGGAGGCTTTCATGTTCGTGGTTTTATTTCAAAGTTCCTGGTCTCACAACAGGCTTGGAAGGTGGACAGGGCAGTTATTTAATGACTGCATTTGACAAATGGGTGAACCCACAGCTCAGAGGACAGGAGGGGCTCCCTCGGCAGGAGTGTGGCCGAGCTGGGATCCAGGGGCAGGCTGTTACCCAAGCACTTCATCCTCCGCACCCGGCTCCTTTGTCGCATCCCCTCCTCGCTGGCCCTGCCGTGTGCTGTGTACACCTCTGTGCCCGTGGTTCAGCCCCACAGACAGACGTGGCATGCGATGCAGTGGAGAGCAGGCAGGCAGGGAGTCCCTGCGGGAGGAGGGCGTGCAGGCCTGGCTGGGACACTGGCCTGAGGAGCACCGTGGCTGCCCAGCCTGGAAGGGATGGCCACAGATGGGCTGGAGAAGTGGCAGTCCTCTGCCCGGTCCCTCTGCCACCCTCGGAGCTCAGGCTTTCTCCTGCTGAGCCCTATCGAGATTCGTCCCTGTTCCTCAGGACGTGGTGGACGCTTGTGGATTTGAAATGCTGCTTGGAGCCAGTTGAGCAGGAAAGGCTGAAGGCCCGTGGGGGCAGCTGTGGCCTAAGCCCCACTTCAAGAGCTGACACTGTCCCGTCTGCTCCAAGTCAGGGTACACACACACACACACACACGCGCGCACACACATATCCACGTGCACACAGCCTCATGCACCCACATGTGCACCCATACATACACACTTGCTCACATGTTCTCACACTCGCACACGCATTCACACTTGCATGTACACACACTCGTGCACACAATAGCGCACATGCTCATCTTCACACACACTTGCACTCATGTGCACACACACAGACACTTGCCCACACGCACACACACTCCCATGCACATGCACACACCCTGGGGAGGAGCGGAGCTGCCGTCCCCTCAGCCATGCAGACTTGACCGTTTAATTACTTAAAAGATGGCTTTTTGATTACCCGGGCGAGGAGGGCAGTGGCCCCACACTCTTGCAACAGACATTGTTTATTAACTGCCCGGAGGCCAGCCCGGACAATGCGGAGGCTGCCTTGTGTGAACGTGTTCTCCCTCCCAGGTTCTGACTGCAAACCACCCCACCAGGTGGTCATCCAGGTGACCCGGCTCGTGTGATGTGTATCAGCCCACGGGCAGCAGGGCGGTCAGGGCTGGTGGCCAGGCTGCTAACGGTGACATAGGAGGCATCTGCAGCCACTCTGAGAGGGGATGTGCCAGGGTGTGTGGGTGCAGCAGGTACGGGCCAGACTAAACTTGGGGAATCCCACTATCATGGGCGGAAGGGGGTGTGGCCTGGGAGGCAGAGGGAAGCACAGAGGTTCTGTCCCCAAGAAGTCAAAGTGCCAGGTTTGCAGAGTGACTGCGGAGGACCACACGTAGGTTAGGGTTCCTGGGCTGCTTCTGGCCTGTTCCTGGGTGGCTGTGTTCTGCTCTCTGATCAGCCTGTGCCAAAGCCAAAGTGTGGGCTTTCTGACTGTGTATGGTCCCTTGGCCATCCCAGACCTGGCTGTGTACTCCCGGGGGATGTGGGGTGGCTGCCGGTTTCCTGTGGGAGGCCAGACAACCCTGGCCAGCTGGAACTGTCTTTACAGCAGAGGTCCTGAGCCTGGGGATGGGGACAGACGCCTTGCGGAGAACCAGAGGTCCTGAGCCTGGGGGTGGGG
>PVKV010037457.1:0-14718 GCA_004027835.1 Alouatta palliata
ATTCACTTAACTAATGTACATTAGTGCCTACTAAGGAATAGTCACACTTTTAGGGGCTGAGGATAAAAACATTGGCAAAATGAAAGTTGCCTGTGCCCTCAGTTTACATTCTAGTGGAGCTTACATTTTAACATAATTCACATACATGATTCACATTGACCTCTTTGATTTAGTTGTTTCTAACGTCTTTTAGGAAAAACTGAGATTAGACAAAGCTATATTCCCCCTATGCCCACCCTAAACCAATCTTCAAATACTTATTTAGCCATAGCTAATCTCTAGACTGGGACTCAGAGGCTCACTTGGCTCTAAATATCTAGTACATTCTACTGCTTATCGGATGAAGCCAAAATAACTTAACTTCTAAAGTTGGACATAATTGGATATAAATTAACTTGCTTTTGAAATTATTTTCCACTAATTATTTTTCCTACCTTGTGTTTTTACTAAATGTTACTAATTGTTCTTGGCTAGTTTTTTAATTATTAAGTGTTTTTATTACTCTTTTAAAGTTTTCATTAAAAAAATTAAATTCAGTGGGTACATGTGCAGGTTTGTTACCTGGGTATATTGTGTGATGCTGAGGTTTGGGCCAAGTTTTTTTTTTTTTCCCCACACATTTCCCTGTGATTGGAATGTCTTTCCTTGCTAACTTTGGCTGTCAATATTATATCCATTTTTAAAGATTCAAATTGGCTATCGTTTCTTTCATGAATCATTTCATATTCAGCAAAGCCAGAAAGAATGTCATTTTTAATGTCTGATATTTATATATATATATATATATAGAGAGAGAGAGAGAGAGCATGGTGTGTGTATATGTATATGTGTGTATATATATATATATATATATATGGTGTGTATATATATAGCATATCTGATATACATGTGTGTCTATATATAATATATATTTTTATATATATATGGCATTGTAGCTCATACCTGAAATTCTAGACACACACACACACACACACACACACACACATTTTGTGTATATATGTATGTATATACACACACACAAAATACATATATACACACACACACACACAGAAAACCCCCTAAGTCTATATATGTACATGCCTGTGTGTGTGTGTGTGTGTGTGTGTGTGTGTGTGTGTGTATACAATTTTCTAAGTTATATGCCTCATCAACTTTCCAGGTTAAATTTGAGTGTTTACCATTTTTTGGTAACCGTCATATCTCTCCCATTAGATTATAATAGTAGTCATTATTAATCATTGTTTCTCTTTCAGTACATCTTACATAGTCCTTAAAAAAAGACACACAACATGGATGTGATATTATAATAAAAATATCAATTCATTGACTTTTCTCCCACCTCTCAAAGGACAATGGGCATCAAGAAGCATTGAAACATGATAGGAGAAACAATAAAATTGGGAATTCATAAATCTAAATATTCTCCCTAGGATTGCTACTAATTAGCTGTATAATTTTGGACACACTTTTTAACATGTAGAATTAAGGAAGAAGGTATTCTATTTAATAGGGAACACTCTGAAAAAAGGCATAGGTAATTACTACTGACAGGATATATATGATGAAGAGATTTGGCAGGTAGACTATAAAGCGATAGGATTTGAGCCTTGACCTTACCACTGGAGTTACTATTGTAACCTCAGCAATTTCACTGCTTTGACCATACATCCACTTCAGGCAAATGAAGATAATAACAAGATAGCTTAAGGATTAAATCAGTTAACAAAATAAGGCAAATGAAACAGTACTTGGCTCAGAGTAACCTAGCTATTATTATCCTTAAATCTTATTTATTTATTCTTATCCACAAAACTGAAAACATGTAGTTGATTTTAGACTGTATCTTTAATAAGGCTCCTGTACTTGAATGCAGTGATATAAAAATGAGATTAGGTTACTCCAAATATTTTATATTCAAGTTAGTCATAATTGGTCTGTGTAGAAGCTCTTCAGCTGTCATGTAGGTTTTTCAAATTGAGGGACTTTCTGAGGCTTACTTTTACTTGTTTAAAGAATGCTAGCTGATATAGTCAAAAGCTGCCTAGTTAAAGGCACAAATGTGGCCCATATATAATATTATTTGTGGTAAAACCAAAATGATGCAGTTAAGTTGGCTATTTGTGCCAATTTCATTTTTCAAATAGATTAAAATAAAATTTGATAAGACAGGTATATGGCATTTTACTCCTTAATAACTGTGAAAAAGAATCAGTGATGGGAGTTTCATGATAAGCTCTTAAGCCTTTGATAAACATCTAGCTGATGCTTGCAAGAATAAAGCCATTCCCATTAGTTCTAACGTAGATTGGAAACGAAACTTCACAATGTTTTACCTGACATTTTTCGTGTTAAATTTAAAAGAGAGGTAAGAGACAATATTGATTCCTCAATGCAGAAAATGCTTCAGGGGCTCTTTATCTTTTTATAACTATATATTTTAAAATGTTTTCTAAAGGTTTTATAACTGCTTTTTACTTCACAGGTGCTTGATGCTGGAAGGGACCCATAGAGGTCATCACCCTGCCTTAAGGCAGAGTATACCTAAACCCTCTTAGAGGACAAAGATGGGGAATTTAAGAATTCTGTCTACTCCACTGCGGGACTGCCCTCCTCACCCTACCCACCAAGCTCTGCAAGCTTAAGATACAAAGATAAATTTAAATGCAGAAAACAGTCCTCCATAGAAAAGCTTGGTCTCAATATTTTACTGCCTGTTTTTAATCAACATCAGTAGATTCAGAGATTCAGTTCTTATCCCCTTTTTAATTAATTGTTATCCAAATTAAGTTTAAATATTTGTATGTTTTATATTAGATAGTGGTAAAACCACTACTGCTCATAAGCAGTGTTGTCCTCAAATTTTATCCCTTTGGAAAAAAAAGGAAATTGTTGCTTAGCAATAAGGAAAGACAAAAGCTTACAAATACAAAGCATATTACAGTCAAGCATAAGAAGTCATACTAAATGGTATCTAAAGGAATGCTTGATTGTGGCAACTCAATGAGAAAAGAAATGTTGCCTATTAGTTTTAACAGCAGGGTTTGTTATCATTTAAGTACACGCTCTAATACACTTAGTGTTTTGTGCTACATTTAACAAGATTAAGTGAACACACACTGTTTCAACTCAAATCTTTATTGGAAATCAGAGGCAAGCCTCATTTCTTGCCAAAACATTCTCTTGTGGCTCATTCTTGGAGCAAATTCCATACAAGTAAATCTGTTTACCCAGGTGTACCATTGATCAGTTAAAGGATTTTCCCTTCAGGTAATTCTTTCTTTACTGACCTTGAAAACTTTATCTAAAAATTCTAAAAAATTGGGATATCTGAAAGATGCTATTAAAGATTATAATTTGTATTAAAACAAAAATGGCATTGTGAACATAGTAAACTATTAAAAGGAAATAGAAGGATTAGCTGTCAAAGTTCTTACATGATTTCACTGTAATGCTACAAATAATTAGATTCTATGGACAAGTAGTAGATGCTATATAGCGCACCTAAAAATCACACAATGTCTCATTGTCTCACACCTTAAATTTTCCCTCTTGACTAAAAACAATTGAACTGCCAGAAGTAAGCTTCAAGGAACATTTTTAAAGAGGTGCTTAGATCTTAACATTCAGAAAATCTTATTGAATATGCTAATGTGCCACTCTGTTCTATATATCAAACTCCCTTTTATAGTACAACACATTTCTAATTTGTTCCATTTCATATTATCATATAAGGTATTTCTCCTTGCAGTTTGTGGTGAGCAAAAGCATATGCATTTAAAATCTATATCAATATAGAGTCACATTTAACATTTTTATATTTGATTGTTCTAGCTCAACTTAGATATTTATAGCTTCTATGTTTTTTTAAAATTTTTCACATTTGTGAGTAACAAAATAGGACCATATGAAGCATGACATAAAAGTGCTTTTCTGTATTACTGTTTGTCTCATAGGTAATTTATAAATCCACAGTTACTTGGGCATCACATCTTTATGGGGGATTTGGCATTTTCATTTGATTATAGTTTTCTATAAAAGACTAAAAACGTTTCTATCTTTATCAAGGATCAACAGCCAAGTGCGTGATGACAAAGCCATGGCTACACTTTCTTGATAGGTAGAATAATTGTTCCCCAAAATGTCTAAGCCCTAATCTCATGAATACATTCACAAGTAGGTAGGTAGGTATATTCTACCTATCAAGATGTGGCAAAGGACATTCTACCTACAAATATGTGGCAAAGGATATTTTGCATATATAATTAAGAATACTGCCCTTGAGCTGGGAAGATTATCCTAGATTTCCCAAATAGGTTCAATCTAATTATGCAAACCCTTAAAGTGGAGAACTTTTCATGGTTTTGGTTAGAAAATAATATATAAAAACAGAAGAATCAGAGAGATGCAATGTTAAAAGCATTTGACATGCAGTTGCTGGCACTGAAGGAGGGAGGGGACATTGAGTCAAGGAATGAGGGCAGCCTCTTGAAACTGGAGAAAGAGTGGTAAAGATTCTGCCCTATATTCTCCAGAAAAAGACTAATTCTGCCAACACTTTGATCTTAAAACCCTTTACCCTTATAGAAAAAAAAGTGCAGCTTGTTGCGAGCACTCATTTAATTTTACATAAACGTGATTTTTTGAGGCTGAAGCAAATCTAATTTTCAATGTGAAAATAAAATATAAAAAGTGTTCTTGGAGTTATTTCTAAACAAAACTAACATCAGAATCATCTGAATTATTACAAGGGTCTATCTTGGAAAAATTGGATTTATCAAATGAATCTTTGCCCCACAACTGTTTGAGAATGATGTTTAACATCAGGCGTAGGAATGGCATGTTTTCTAGGATTTGACATTTTCAGCAACCAATAATTACCATATTTTCTAAATGGAAGTATCACTACTCCACTACTAAAACCAGATGCTATAAATAAAATGCTGTATTTTGTTTCCAAAGTTGATACACTAGAGGGATGCAAAAAATATTAATAAAAAAGAGATATTTCCTGGCAAAGTTATCTTGGGGTAAACCGATAGCAGCCATAACCTTGCCAGTGCATATTCTAGGAGGCAAAGGGATATAGAGTTTAACCCAGTGAGACCCATGATAGACTTCTGACCTCCAGAACTGTTTATTAATTCACGGAATTTCAGCCATGGAATTTGTGGTAATTTTTTTTCTTGCAGCAATAGAAAATCAACACCAAATCTGAACGTTTTGCATTTTTCCTCTAATTGTTAAAGATACTCGACCTCCTCGCTGTGATAATCCACTTCACCTGTTTTTCTATAGACTTGTTTTTCCTCCCTGCATTGCAGACTTTGGAGGCTCATATCAAACTGACTTGTATATGTGATCATTTTTGTGAAGGTGACTGGAAAGTTGGAATATGATTTGTGGCTTGCTTTTTGTACAGTTATAAGATTTCTGTATTTGTTTTGACACTAAATTTATACTTTGATTTAGCTATTGTTTTTACATTCTCCTTTTCCTCTTGTCCTATTTTTTCTCAACCACTCATATTAGTGTTCCATATTTTATTAAATATTTTTAAGTTGTAATGAATCCTTCGTGGGCTACAAATATATGTGAAATTGGATACTTATGAATGGATACACTTGCAAGCAATATATGTAGATAGACAGGCGCCCTCCTCTGCGCTCCTATATTATACCCCACTTCTGTTGACAACATTTTAGACATTTATCTTTCCTTATCATACTTCCAAGCTTGCCTCAAGTCAAGTAAATCACAAAAGAGTTAGAAGTGAGGAGGAGGGGTTGTTTATTCATTTTTCATTTATTATCAAATTTTTCCCAATTCATTTTTGTTACCAACAGCAATTTGTGAACACTGTTCATTTTAAGTCATTTTTTTGTCAATAAACATTGTTTAGACAGAAGCATGATTCTAAATTACAGGAGGGAGCTTTATCAGAATTCCAAAAAGGCAGAAACAAGATTGAATTTTTTCTTACAACACTGTCAACTTCAGAGATTGAGAAGCTGGTATTTGAATGCAATGTAAGCCATCACCAAGTATTATCCCAATAATACCTTCCAAAACTGCTTTCAAGAAAACGCTAAAACTCAGAACATTTAAATTTACTTTCAAGGTGTCTACGATGTCAAATGACAAAGTGCAACCTTTTTCGTTCCAATACAGTGATTTTTAAAAGTGAATTATTTCAGTGCCAAACAAATATCAGATACCTATTTTAAGCTTTATGTTACAGATATTTTTTAGTAAATAATATTGCCTTGTAGTAAAAAACCATTCGTAAGTGTAACACAAGTTCATAATATTCGTAAAGTAATATATCTTCTTTAACATATGCAAAATTCATCTCTGGAGTTTGTCATATGGGAAATATATATATATATTTTGTTCAAAAGAAAAAATTATAAAGTGCTATTTAGATTTCCTTACAAAATAGGAATTGTGCATAGTTGCTATGAAGAAAAAATTGTAAGTCATGAGACCTGAGTTTTATTCTTGGCTCAGCTGCTTACAAGATGTTAACTTTCCAAGTTGAAAATATTTTGGATCACAGATCTGTTTTCTGAAAATAATAGAACGGTAGTGACTTCCTCATGAGCTGATTCCTCTAGGGTAATTGTGATACATTGAACATGTTTATATCCCAGCCTGTAATATCTTTCCCTTTATTGAACAAAATTACATGTTGAGTGGATTAATGAATTACCAAAAGATCTTCATAAAGCCTCTTGTGAAATTATAACAAATTATACAAAAGTAGCACATAATTCCTACCTACATAAATATCATCCTCAACCATTAAAGAGAATGGTAAAGCAGGAGAGGGTATTGTATAGTGGCTAAATTACTGATCTGTTTTCAGCGTAGGTTCCTCATATGTCAACAGGGCCCTCTATCATTTACCTATCTATCTATATCTATTTAATACATTTCAATGAGTATATTAAAAGGCTAATTATTCCCTAAATTTCATGTCCTCTTTTTTTGTGTGCACAAAGCTGGATCAGATTTCCCTGCCCGTCTTGTGTGACCCATCATGTGATTGTGTTCTGGCCAATGAGATGCGAGGGGGAATGAAGTGTAGCCCAGAAACTTGTCCCACACATTCCTCCTTGCTCTCTGCCCCTTCCTACCAATTGGAGGGGAACCCCAAGGAAGACCTCAAAAGCCAGTTCAGAGATGGCAGAGCCACTGGCCCCCTAAGGTCCTCAGTGACTGTGAGGAAAGCCCTCCTATGAGAGTGTCATTGCTGAAAATCATTACGTGGTCAACAATCAAACCAGTACCTTCATATTGTTGAAACGTATGCTTGGGTCTGTTTGTTACCATGGCTTAGACTACCGTACTTATTATTATTTTTGTGTGTGTATGTGTGGTTTAGAGGCCACCTAGGTGCTTCTCAGAAATAAATTTTATTATACTTATTTGCTCGTTTTCTGCCAAACAAATTACCACCAACTTAGTAGCCTAAAATGAAAGGTATTTATTATCTCATAGATTCCATGGGTCAAGAATCCAGACATGTCTTCACTTGGTCCTTTCCTCAGTGGTCACAAGGCTGCAAGCAAACCATCAGCTAGGGCTGGGGTCTCCTATGAAGCTTATGATCTTTTTCCAAGCTCAGACCCTTTCATAAAGGTGAAAACCTCAAGGCTGCTTTTTTTTTTTTTTCCAGCAGGAGAGAGATTCTCTGATCTCCAGATCTTCTTTTAAAGGGTTTTTCTGATTAGGTCAGACCTATCCAAGATAATCTCTTAAGTCACAGTCAACTGATTAGGAACCTTAATACACCTGCAAAATCCCTTCCCTTTTGCCGTAGAGCATAACATAACATAATGGAATGGAACGGGGAATGGAATGGGGAACGGAATGGAATGGAATGGGGAATCGAATGGGGCATGTAATGGAATGGAGTAGGGAATGGAATGGAATGGAACGGGGAATGGAATGAAATGGAACGAGCAATGGAATAAAGTTCACTTACTCTCAAGGCAAGAATACATTACAAGCCGTTGACTCATTGAGGGTCCTCACTGGGTGTGTCTGCCCCAGTTTTCTGTATTTACAGTGGTTATCAGAGGGGGAAGAAAAAGTATCCTTACTTGGGAATTTGAAATAAAGAAAAGAGAGTGCCATGAGAAATTCCTAGTTTCTTTGAATAATTAAGTTACATCAGAAAGATAAGGCTATGTAAATCAGCCCTGAAACAGTTGAAGTCTTAAAATTTTTGAAAATTGCAGCAACTTAAACTAGCAGATAAAATTACTGTTACTGAAACAGAAAAAGTACACGATTACCATTAACAATGTACTATAAAATGACAAGCGTAAGAATAAAGGGAAGTGAAATAAATTTCATTAGAATTTTGCCTCATTTGTATTTTCTGTTCTGCTGGTTAATACTGAGTGTCAACTTGATTGGATTGAAAGATACAAATATTGTTCCTGATTGAGTCTGTGAAGGTGTTGCCAAAGAAGATTAATATCTGAGTCAGTGGACTGGGAAAGGCAGAGCCACCCTCAGTCTGGGGGGCACCATCTAATCAGCCACCAGTGCAGCTAGAATGAAAGCAGGCAGGCCGGGCGCGGTGGGATTACGCCTGTAATCCCAGCACTTTGGGAGGCCGAGGCGGGTGGATCACGAGGTCAAGAGATCGAGACCATCCTGGTCAACATGGTGTGAAACCCCGTCTCTACTAAAAATACAAAAAAAAAAAAATTAGCTGGGCTTGGTGGCGCGTGCCTGTAGTCCCAGCTACTCGGGAGGCTGAGGCAGGAGAATTGCTTGAACCCGGGCAGCGGAGGTTGCAGTGAGCCGAGGTCGCGCCACCACACTCCAGCCTGGCGCCTGGTGACAGAGTGAGACTCTGTCTCAAGAAAAAAAAAAAGAAAAGAAAAGAAAGCAGGCAGAGGAATGTGGAAGGACTAGACGGGCTGAGTCTTCTGGCCTCCATCTTTCTCCCATGCTGGATGCCTTCTGCCTTTGAATATCAGACTCAGACTCGAAGTTCTTCAGCTTTTGGACTTTTGGACTTACACCTGTGATTTGCCAGGGGCTCTCAGGCCTTCAGTCACAGACTGAAGAGTGCACTGTCAGCTTCCCTACTTCTGAGGTTTGGAACTGGAACTGGCTTCCGTGCTCCTCAGCCTGCAGACGGCCTATTGTGGAACTTCACTTTGTGATCCTGTGAGTCAATTCTACCAATAAACTTCTCTTTATAAATTCATCTATTCTATTAGTTATGTCCCTTTAGAGACTAATATACTAATTCTGTCCATTTAGAGACTAATACATCTGTCTTGCATTTTTCTTAAGTTATTTAAAATAATTAACGAATTAGAGGTAAAAGGAGTTACATAGCTCATTTGCTAATTTACAAAAATAAAGATTTTTCTAGATAAAAATATATATTTGAATGTGAAAGTCAAGAGTAAATTTGATTGTTTTTTCGGAATACTTTGTCTTTTGGGAAGAACGCAATACAAACAAATGAAATCTTACCTAAAATTTGGTTGTATAATTTCCTTTTTATGTTTTCTAAACTACTGGCCTTTCCAAAATTAGTTTTATACTCTGGGCTTAGAAGTTTAACTAGGTCATATTTTGTTGTTTTAGAGAGGTACCTGTTTGTTAATTTATATTATTTAATTTTATTTTACAAATACTGAAGAGGTTACCATGTTCTCAGCATTATTTAAATATATTAGAAAAATATGGAAAAATCAACTCATTTCCCAAAAGGGACTTTATGAAGCAAGGCTGTCTGCAGCCCCACTTTACAGATGAGGGAACAGAGGCCAAGACAGTCTGAGGGTCACAGCCAGACTGCCTCCTGCCTCCATGATTTTAAGCCATTCACTTTGCACTTTCTTCCAATGGCTCACTTGCTTCCACTACTGCATATGGCTAATCTCAGCTGCTGTCCTTTTTCTAACCTTGTCTCTTCTTACTCACGTATCAGAAAAAGAGCACAAAGTCATATTTTCTATAAATTCCACGAAATCTTTTGTGGTTTCTCATTTCACATAAGAGAAGTGATATTAATCTCATTAAATATTGGAAATGTAAATCTGTTACACGCTTTAGAAGAAGGTCTAACTAAAGCCAGGGATCTGGTCCCCTAGACACCATATAGTAAAATTACTGCATAATAATAGAGCAGCAGAGGTGTTTAGAAAAGAGTTAACATAGCAGGCCTTAACTGCTACCTTCAGAAAGGCCGACATGCAAGGTTAATCCTCGGCAGCATCTGGGAACTTGGATTTTGTGAGTGTACTTGTCATTCCCTAATTGATGAATGTGGTTTATTGTGCCTAAACTGTTTGGACAAAAGTGGTTTATGTTGAACATCTGCTTCCCCTGCCCCCCCCCCACCCCCGTCTTGGAGTCTGGAATTTTGGCAGGTGTTAGACAGAAGGTGACTATATGACTAGGCCCCATGAAAACCTTGGACGCTAAATCTCTTCAGAGCTTCTGTGATACTGCAGGAATGAGCTTCCCTGTAACACTTTTCTCCTGTTGTCACAACTTGATCCTAGAGGAATGGAGCACATTCTGTGTAACTCTGATGGGAAAGAACTTTTGAAAACCTGTCTTGGGATTTTGTCCTGTGTGCCTCTTCTCTGTGCTGATTTTGCTTTGAATCCTGTTGCTGTAATACATCCTAGCCACGAATATGACTATACACTGAGTCCTGCAATTCTTCCTAGTGAATCACTGCACTGTGGAGTAATCTTGGGGCTTCTCCACACAGAAGGATACAGGAGTTTGCACAAGGCTCAAAATGGTCATGACTGCTATTATTTCATTATTTTTAGCTTCGTCATTAACATTTGGCTATGTTAGCATGATTTAGTTTTTCTAATTTGAATTACTCTAATCAATAAGAACATTTTATTTGATAGATGATTGTGAAATAAACAGTTAATCATTACAACTTAGAGAACTTTGTGCTTATAATCCACACATTGGGAATAATATGATCTTGCTCCAATCATGACTGGAAGAATGCTAAATGCTCACTTGCTTTTATCAAAACTTTTATAAAATCAGAGGAAAAGTATCAGTAGTCATCGTCTGTTTGTGTTTAGTAACGATGACCAATAAAATTACATCTGCTCTGCCTGTATTCTCTTTCAGACTGAACTCTCAGAAATCTCAGCTATTGACAGGTCTCAGTTAATTCCCTCCCAAAGAACAAACCTTGCCAAAGGGAACTACTCCCTCACCACCTACTGTGATTCAGCCTCTTGCTCAGTGAGATCTTGCTTAACTTCTTTCCTTATGGGCAAATTCACTGCTCAAAAACTTCCTGTGAACAAACCTCAATCTCACGTTATTTTTTCAAGAAACTTGACCTAAGGAAAAGTCATAACATGTAAAGTGTCTGTTAAGTTTCTAAAGGAAACAGTCTATCTAGCCTGTAATGATGCCTTTCTGATGATAAAACGAGTTACAATTTAAGGGTTCATAAGCTGAGGCTTGATATTCTTTGCAAAAGTTGCATTGGAATGAATGGACACTATGCTGGGTATCTAATTGCAAATAGCAGGTGAAGTTTTCAATTTTAAGCAGTTATAATTCAAGCACTTATCCCAAAGGTCTAGTGAAAACTACTTTTTAAATTTTAGTACAAAAGATGTAACATACCATACAAATTAATTCTATCACTCTTAATAAATGTGACAATTGTGGTACAGAAATTTCTATAAATTACTGAGATAAATTTCTCATTTGCAAGACTGTGAATATATTCTTCTCAGGGTTATTTAATCACAAGTATTTTTGGAGTGCTTTTCATACATCCATCACCGAATGTGCTCGGGGCAATGAGAGAAACATTTAATATAGGATGCATTCACAAAGTACTTGAAATCAGAATGAGATTAAAGAGGTATGCTCATCATTAAATATTGAGAAAATAGAGCTGTATTCAACAGTGTGATTTACTAAATGCCAGATACTGTTGGTTGCTTAAATCTTTCTGCCTACAGAATGCTAATTTTATTTAGAACATGAATAAATTGTGATTAATTCCAGCCAATGACAAAATTCCTCTTCCTTTTGAATGAGATTTGATGTTTCAAGTTCTTATCTAATTAGGAATGGCTATGTGTCCTGCTTATGGTTAATAAGAAGTAAAAAGATATCAATGGAGGCTGCTGATGCTACCTGTTCGTTAATCTTTCTTCCATGAATACAGATATGATATTATGATATCTGGCATGGCATCAGTGATATGTGTGTGCATGCAATGTGTGTGAGAGTATGGGTGCACATATATAGGAAGTTCTGTAAATTTACATAAATAACATAATATACTATAAAATATAAAACCTCTTACTCTCACTCAACAATGTTTTTAAATTTGTCAATGTTTTTTATGGAGATCTATTTTCCTTTTAACTGAGAACTATGCCATCAAATGAAATTATAGCAGCATAAACAAAAGCATTGTATGGTTTTACCATTACAAATAAAGATGCAAAAAATAATCCAAATTAATGTTACAATAAATATCCAAATGCAAATATTGCCCTCTTGGGTAAAAGTTTCTAGCATGGGATTTCTGAGGGATAATTTGCCTATATGTCCTTTTTTCACCCCTAGATATTGACAATTTACCCTGCAGAGCTTATAAGAAAAAGCATATATAACACCAGGTATATGTGAAAATTCCCATATCTCCACATCCTTTTCAATATTGATAACATCGAAGTTTATTTTTTAATATAGAGGTTGAAGATGGTAATTCACTGTCTTTTTAAATATATTCTCCAATGACTAGCAGTTGAAGACCTTCTCATATTTTTCTTTTAATTTATGCTATTTTTATCCTTCAGATACATCAGGTGATTCAGCATAAGAAAAAACTTTCAGCTAAAATATATCAAAATGATCTAGAATTATAGGCATAAGATATGAAAATATCCTGGTGCTAGGACACGAATCAAGATGCAACTGCCTGAAAATTGATGGCAAGCAGCAGTGAATCAACATTCTAGAAAATTTCTAAGCATGTGAGGAATTGCCTCAGTCATCAAGATTACTGATTCTAAAGGTACATCTTCTGTTTTGGGTTCTTCTTCTCTGCTCTCATGAAAGAAGCATGCTTTTTAGCAGATAAACCCTTCCACCTATATAACTTAAAGCGTCACAATGCCTTAGTGGGCCTGTTTAATCATTTTTCTAATGAAAATAATAAGAGCTCCCTTTTCTAAACTTAGTTCAGTCCTAAGTATAGAGTTACATATAGGAAAACCCCCATTGTGCTGTAAAACACTATACAATGTAAGGCATTATCTTTATTAACTAGGGTTATTGGAGTTAAATTCCAGGAGATTGTATAGTGCATTTCAATTGGCCTCTAACTATAAAGACACGTTTGAATACAAGAAGTGAACATATTTCTTTTGAGTATAAATACCAAAGCAAAATCCATCTTGCATTTCTTCCATATAACATGAAAGTTTAATGTCCTTAGAGTGCATGTCATTTCATTCACTGCTTTATAGCAGCAAATTGTTTGCTTTTTACTTTGGTACTGTAATACTAGAGAATATTTTTCACATCACTTGAACAAGGGCTTTGGTCATCAATAGATGAAAGTGTGAACTACATTCTCCTTGCCAAAGTCATAGAGAGTGCAGCTGTGGAAATCACAGTTCCAAACTTCTGTGAGAAAAAATGTCCCCAGATGTTGAGTTTTTTTTAATGACAAACTCCTTTACTTTGTTCTATGTTTTCATAGAATCTGACCTCATGGCAATGGATTTATCCATATCTGTAAATTTCCTAGAGTCCAGAAGACCAGTATAGTTACAAAAAATGATTATTCCTAAGTTATTGTTCTACATGCAAACTCATGAGTTGCAAGTATAATTCTCACTCCTCCTTTTATTGTGAAGAAAGGGATACAAATGATTTCCAAGGAATTCTATACATCTATATTTGAAGCATTAAATGAATGTTTTTAAATATTTTTTTAAAAATACAAATAATAGCTACTATTTTTTAAAAAGCAGCAATTTATATCCTGTGACCAACCGTCAATGAGGGAGGAGGCTTTTGCTGGAATTACCCAGCCAAAAGAGTGATATGTAAATTTCTAAGATGAATAGAAGTCTCTTTCAGGGAATTCATATAAGCACACACACACCCACATACACACACTCATATCATATCATATCTTTGGGGATAACCTAACCTTCAGGGAAAGAATGTACCTGTAAATCAATTTTTTTTAGATCCAGTGACTAGTTATTAAATATCTCATCTTTTCAGCTATACAAGATCATTTCCTAAAAGGTTTCCCCAAAATGGCTTTTGAATCAGAAAACAGTTACTATGAATTAATATAATGCCATAGGTCTGAGAGGAAAGAATTATGTGCTCTTTCCTCCTCCAAAGACTAGAAACTGAGCAACTCTTTGTTGAAGATCATTCACTTTATACCCTCTTTTTCAAATAAGAGACACTTGAAGAGCTCTTTGCTGTAAAGGCCACATTTTTTATTAAGCATAACTAATCAAAACAGGGCCCATAACTGTGTATAAATGGTACTACTTTCAGTGTTGCTGCTTTACATTTTCCTAAGAATAAAATTCTTCAGGCTGGGTGCGGTGGCTCACGCCTCTAATCCCACCACTTTGGGAGGCTAAGCAGGATAGCTCATGAGGTCAGGAGTTCAAGACCAGCTTGCCAACATACTAAAAC
>PVKV010037458.1:0-14776 GCA_004027835.1 Alouatta palliata
ATGAACAGACCCCCACAGCAAACACCTTACCCCCCCAAAATGAACAGACCCCCACAGCAAACACCTTACCCCTCCAAAATGTCAGTAGCACCACCGTTGAGAAACCTTGCTCTGCCCCAACCCCAGCAAGGAGACAGAACTTACCTTCGGTCTTGGGCGGTGGCCAGTGGGAACCCCGTGGAGGAATGGATGCTCCAGCCCAGGGTGTTCTCTAGGCTCTGTGTCCACATCCAGAGAGTACCT
The DNA here is from genome assembly GCA_004027835.1 of Alouatta palliata. Classification (NCBI taxonomy): domain Eukaryota; kingdom Metazoa; phylum Chordata; class Mammalia; order Primates; family Atelidae; genus Alouatta; species Alouatta palliata. The sequence goes on from PVKV010037458.1 coordinate 244, forward strand.
CTGTGGCCTTCAGTGTTACCTACTGTCTGGTGTGGGCTTGCCAGTCGTCAGCTGGCAGGAAGAGCACGTGTCGTGCGGTGTGCAGGTTGACTGCATTTTGATGCAAACAGAAGAATCAGTATACCCGTTTTCTTCTAGGAAACTGCTTACTACAGCGGGCAGCTGGGGCAGGAAACGAGGCAGCAGCTCTTTTCCTGGCCACCAACGGTGCCCACGTGAACCACAGAAACAAGTGGGTAAGTGACGGGGCAGCCAGGAAGATGGTTTTCATCTATGGAAGAAATGACAGCGGTGCATACACAGGAAAAAGGGAATAGATGTGTTTTTCCATTTTCATCAGAATAATACATGCATATGGTTACAAAGCCAGCAGGAAACGTTATTTTATGTTTCCTCAAATATTAGTTGATGGATTCATTCAGCAACCATTTCCTAAGCGTTTGTTTAGGAAACTGCTTGTTTAGGTTATCAGGCCCTGAGCTAGAGATACTGTGGACTTCAGTAGAGGTTAGCACACACGTACACAAATACCATAATAGCATTTGATTCTTTATAACAACACTTCACAGTTGCTTGGGTTTTTCTGTGTGGACTGCCATTCACGAGTCCGTATCGCAAGCTAGCAAGGTAGAGTGTACGGTGTTAGGAATGAAAATGTTACCTTTGAGGCCGGACATTACAGAGTTGACTAGCTTTCCCATTTCCTCCCTATGTGGTTGTGTGGGGTTTTTTTTGTTTTTTTTGAGACAGACTTTTGCTCTTGTTGCCCAGACTGTGCAATGGCATGAACTTGGCTCACTGCAACCTCCGCCTCCTGGGTTCAAATGATTCTCCTGCCTCAGCCTCCCAGAGTCCTGGGATTACAGGCGTGAGCCACTGCGTCTGGCCTGTGAGGTCTTAATTTTAGTTTCTTCGTCTATAAAATGGGGTTAATACTCATTTCACAGGGTGTGGTAAAGATGAAAGCAGATGATATAATAAAGTGCTTACTAGCATATCAGACATTAGGTACTGTTTGATAGTTATTTTTACTTTATTATTTTCAGACCAGGAGGATGTGCTTGTCTTTAAGGTTGCATTTATTTCACAGTCACTTTGTGCCAGCACCTTTAAGGCTATTATCTCTTTTAGTTCTCACAGTGGATCTGGAAGCAGCATGTATTGTTAGGATTGAAGAGGCCTTTCCTTCATCAATAAATTCATTTCGGGCTCAGGGACCTTGAGGTTTGAGAGGTTAAGTGGCTTATAAATGATGAAGCGTGCACATTGAGACCCCGGCACAAGGCTGTCTAGTTGTACTGTCTCGATAGCACTGGGCAAGGCAGTAAACACTCAGCTTGCCATCTGAGCCACCCAGCGAAGTACAGGAGAGAGGGCAGTGCCGTCCTTTCCACCACCAACTCCACTGTGTGTCTGCACACTGCCAGCTCTGCAGCCAGAGCGACGGCGTGGCCGCGTGCCCACTGGAGGCTGCTGCTTTGTTTGGGTTCTGTATCCCAGATCTCAGGCCCTCTCACCTTCTCCTGGCCTCTGCTCTTGCCATCGTGTGTCTGTCTCTTTCTCTCCAGCATCATTAACCTTGCCCACTCCTAATTTCTAATAGCAGAGAGGCATACTTTACTATCTCCTAACTTAAAATCCTCGGCCGGGCGCAGTGGCTCATGCCTGTAATCCCAGCACTTTGGGAGGTCAAGGTAGGCAGATCACCTGAGGTCAGGAGTTCGAGATCAGCCTGGTTAATGTGGTGAAACCCCGTCTCTACCAAGCTTTACAGACACGGGAGGCCTAACTTGAGAGCAGTGGACAGCAGCTCTGGAGAAGGGCCTGGAACACTGGTTTCTGGTGTGTGGGCTTTTTTTTTTTTTTTTTTTTGAGACGGAGTTTTGCTCTTGTTACCCAGGCTGGAGTGCAATGGCGCGATCTCAGCTCACCGCAACCTCCGCCTCCTGGGTTCAAGCAATTCTCCTGCCTCGGCCTCCCGAGTAGCTGGGACTACAGGCACGTGCCACCGTGCCCAGCTACTTTTTGTATTTTTAGTAGAGACGGGGTTTCACCATGTTGACCAGGATGGTCTCGATCTCTTGACCTCGTGATCCACCCGCCTCGGCCTCCCAAAGTGCTGGGATTACAGGCGTGAGCCACCGCACCCGGCTCTGGTGTGTGGGCTTTATCCTGTGGGGACAGAAGAGCCATTGGAGGGTTTTGGGCAGGGAAGTAGTAGGATTCTTCTAGCGTTGAGAAAACTGCCTGGGATGGCTGGCATGGTGGGGGTGCCATGGAGTGCAGGCTGGAGCCAAGTGGGAATCATCCTGATAAGCAGTGACCTGTCCTGGCCTCGCACTGCATTTGGATCCAAAGAAACAGGTTTCACCAGAAATGCAGAATTAGTGTGTGCGACATGCATGCTCGAGGCTCCCAGAAGTGAGGGCAAGAAGCTGTTGAAACTGTTGTGGTCCAAGAATGACGTAAGGGAATTTGGGAACTCAGAGGGGAAGGTTGGAAGGGGATGGGAAGAAAAGACGACACACTGGGTACAGTGTACACTGCTCAGGTGACGGGTGCCCCAAAATCTCCGAAATCACCACTGCAGAACTCATACATGGAACCAGAAACCACCTGTACCCTAAACACATTGAAATGGGAATTTTCAAAAACGATGCTTGTGGTGAACCCATGAAAGAAGAGAGGAAACTGGCCAGGAGGAGGAACCCGTGTGGGGGAATAAATTCCATTGTGATTTTTGAATTTCTAAACATTTAGGTAGGGATGTCTAACAGGCAGTGGGAAAATCAGATGCAGAAATGGGGCTGGAAACCTGTTGAGAGTCCCAGGCAGAAGCCCTGGGGTAGATCAGCACACCCAGTGAGAATGCATAGGAAGAAGGGTCGGGAGCAGAAGACAGCCCTGAGCAGGAGGGGAAGAGGAGGAGGAAGAAATACCTGCGAGGGCCCACAGCAGTTACAGCCCCCTGTGTGGGGAGGACTTGAAATGGGAAGCTTGAGGCGTGAAAGCACTCAACCCTAATCAAGTCCCACAGATAACGTTCAAAGCTGGAGAATGAAGAGGCGGCAATAAAAACATGTTAGTTAGAAATACGGAGATCTAGGCTGGGTGCGGTGGCTCACGCCTGTAATCCTAGCACTTTGGGAGGCTGTGGCGGGGGGATCATGAGGTCAGGAGTTCAAGACCAGCCTGGCCAACATGGTGAAACCCCATCTCTACTAAAAATACAAAAAGCTGGATGTGGTGGCTCATGCCTGTAATCCCGGCTACTCGGGAGGCTGAGGCAGGAGAATTGCTTGAACCCAGGAGGTGGAGGTTGCAGTGAGCCAAGATCGTGCCAGCACACTCCATCCAGCGTGGGGAACAAGAGCAAAACTCTGTCTCAAAAAAAAAAATAAATATGGAGATTTACAAAACTCAGCTGGAAGAGTTAAAAGTGATTCCTGGTGAGAAAGGATAGTTTTTTGAGGGAAAGGGAGGAGGTAGGATCTTGTTTTTTTTTTTTTTGTTTGTTTGTTTGTTTGTTTAGGCTAGTCACGTGAAGTAGTGGGAGTGAAGGAACGCAGCAGTCTGGAACTGGATGTGATCAGTTATTTGTAAACATCACTGCCAGGGATCTTGCTGTGTTTTACTGTAACACACCTTTAAGTGATGAGGGCGTGTAACTCTGGTGAGAGCAGGCACCTTGCGAAGCAGAGCCGGGTGTTCAGGTCATTCCCATCTGGGTGAAAAAAAATGCAGTGTGTGTGTGTGTGTGTGTGTGTGTGCGCGCGCGTGTGTGTACACATACACACGCCTAAGTGCATAAGTGTATGCGTATACATACGTTTTCCTGTGAATATTCTGTCAATGGAGAGAAACATGAAACTGCTAATAATGGTTCCAGATGTGAGAGGAAACTTCTTTTTAAATATTGCATCAGGAGTATTTTTAACTTTTAAAATAGGGGAAGGAGGTCTTGATCAGAGTTGAAGATGAGGTTGGTATGAGCAGGGGAAGGAAACGGAGGGCGAGTGGGGAGCTGAGAAGGAGCGAGGGCCGCAGTGCCCACGCTGCCCGCCCCGGGCTCTGCCCCCAGCTCTCCACTAGTTGTTTATTTTGGTGACACTTGAAGCTTGTTATTGTTTTGTCATAATAAGGATGTATTATTTTTATAATTAAAGAAAATTATAAAACAAAGTGAAGGGCGGTTAAGGACGCCCTCGGAGGTGAAGTCAAGAAGCCAGTCCTTTCTGAAGGTGCTGGGGGAAGATGCTGAAGAAACTTCAGGGTAGAACCAGGCGCAGTCTCATGCCTGTGACTCCAGCTGTTTGGGAGCCTGAGGCAAGAGGATTGATTGAGCCTAGGAGTTTGAGTCCAGCCTGGGCAACACGGCGAGACTCTGCCTCAAAAATACATGAAAAAGAACATACTAAGAGTGTTGGCTCAGGAGAAAGAGAACAAAAGTCGTGAGGGTCAGCTGGCGACAGGATGAGCCGAGGACCGGCGTTTGCGGGTGTAGCCGTCATGCCCGCTCTGCGGAGGGAATTCCCGGCCTGTGAGTGCTCAGACCTGGGCCATTTGTTCCCATTCAGGGAGAAACGCCGCTGCACACGGCGTGTCGGCACGGCCTGGCCGGCCTCACCGCAGAGCTCCTGCAGCAAGGCGCCAACCCAAACCTGCAGACGGAGGAGGCCGCGTCCCCGACCAGCTTGGCGGGCAGCGTCTATCTGCAGACACCGCTGCACGTGGCGATCGCCTATGATCATCCAGATGTGGTGTCTGTCATCCTGGAACAGAAAGGTAAGTCGGTGGGAACGCTGGCCCTCGTTTGACTTGTGGACGGCAGCTTAGGATAGTTACAGAGTTGATGTTTCTTTTGTTGGTGAGTTTCCTGTAGCTAGTTTCTTATCCCAGAAGCCCTTTCAGGTCAAATTAGAGAAGTAGGGAGTCTTGCTCCTGACTGCTGTATGTTTTCAGGATGGGGCCTGCCCATTTCACTCGTTAGGTTAAGGTTAGAACCTTTAATTCTGCCGTCTCTCTTACCGAGTATTTCTCCAAGGTGGGCGGATCACCTGAGGTTGGGTAGGTCAAGCAAAGCCTTGCCTTGACGTGAGCACTGTCTTTGAGACTCTGCCGTGGCAGGCGCCCCACGAGAGGAGCCAGGCTGCCCTCAGCCCCTGCGGTACAGAAGCCCCGTTTCCCTGAGAGTCTTCTTCGCGCCTTCTTTCCCTTCCTGAGGTTGGTTTTGTTCTTGCCTCAATCCTTGTTAAGGACAGTGTTTCTTAGCCTTGTGCTTATGGAGGAAGGTTGGGTTTTAGGTAGTATGTGCCCTTTTTTGGTCCTCACAGAAGTTTTGTGATTGTGGGACTTGTGTATTAGGAAACTGCATCAGGACAGTGCTTTCATCTTCAGTCAGCAGGCGCTTAGTGTGTGTTTCCATACTGGAGTCCGTTCTCCTTAGGTGAAGGGTCAGTGTTTCAAGCTTTACAAAGATTCATTTTTCCCATAAGTTGTGCTCCAAAATATCAGATTTCTGGGCTTTGACTCCCAACAAGATTGATCTACTCTCTTTTTATAGCATTGATCATATTGTAGCCTATCAGTCAGTTTCAAACTGAGTTCTTACTCTCCTGAGTGCTCTAAATGTGATCCATGGGTGGTGAAATCATACGTTCTTTTCCTTTCTAAAAAATGCAGCCAATGCTCTTCATGCCACCAACAACTTGCAGATTATTCCGGACTTCAGCCTCAAAGATTCCCGAGACCAGACCGTCCTGGGCCTGGCTTTGTGGACTGGTAAGGCTGTGCCAGGGCTGTGGATGTCTGCAGGTAGATGGCCGTCCGACACGTGGGTGGGTGGGTGGGTGAGGGAACAAGCAGGAGGAGAGAGGGCTAATCATTTGGTTTTGAAATGCCCTTTCTGTTAGAGTGAAGCCTGTTATGTCCAGTGGAAAACTGCTGGCTTTGAGAAGTTGAGAGGGTGTGTGTTGTTGCAGAACGCGGAGGAAGCGGGAGAGGCTGAGCGCCATTAATTGGGGCTTGGTGTTTTCCCAGGCATGCACACGATCGCAGCCCAGCTGCTGGGCTCCGGGGCCTCCATTAACGACACCATGTCGGATGGGCAGACCCTGCTGCACATGGCCATACAGCGGCAGGACAGCAAGAGCGCCCTCTTCCTCCTGGAGCACCAGGCAGATATCAACGTCAGGTAAGGTGAAGCGGCACTCCCCAGTATAACACAGTAACCTCTAATCAAGGTCACAAGCATAACCTTGCTTGTAGAAGTGTTTTTGTTTCATATTAAATAAAGGAAACAAAACAGTGGCTCTAAAAATACACGTGTGATGTTGTAACTGAACAGCATCGAGACCTGATTGTAGTGGAGAAAAGAAGCTGTACTTTGCCCTTGTCTGAACCTTTCAGGACCAGAGCACAATATTGCACAAGTCTCATTGTGAAACACAATCTAAAATCAGGTGTTTTTTTGTTTTTTTTTTTTCAAGGCAGGGTCTCACTCTGTTGCCCAGGCTGGAGTGCAGGGGCACAGTCTTGGCTCACTACGGCCTCTGCCTTCTGGATTCAAGTGATTCTCATGCCTCAGCCTCCCGAGTAGCTGGGATTACAGGCGCACACCACCACAGCTGGCTAATTTTTGTATTTTTAGTAGAGACGGGGTTTTACCATGTTGGCCAGGCTGGTCTCGAACTCCTGACCTTGTGATCCACCACCCTAAAGTCAGTTTTTAACAAGGAATTTCAGTTACGATGAAGAATGTTCCAACACATGAGCTACCGACGAGGCTTGAGAGAGAAGACGACGAGTCAAATTTTTGTTGTGGTTGTATTTTCAAAAGAACTTACCTTATCTCTAAGTGACTGAATGAGTGAGGGAAAGAAGGGTTTGTGAAGTGGGTTCTTGGGGTGGCATTAAGATGCCATAAAGGCTGGCGCAGTGGCTCACGCCTGTAATCCTAGCACTTTGGGAGGCCGAGGCGGGCGGATCACGAGGTCAAGAGATCGAGACCATCCTGGTCAACATGGTGAAACCCCGTCTCTACTAAAAATACAGAAAAAAAATTAGCTGGGCGTGGTGGCACGCACCTGCAGTCCCAGCTACTGGGGAGGCTGAGGCAGGAGAATTGCTTGAACCCAGGAGGCGAAGGTTGCAGTGAGCCGAGGTCGCGCCACTGCACTCCAGCCTGGCGCCTGGTGACGGAGTGTGACTCTGTCTCAAAAAAAAAAGTAACTATTTCTGTAAGATTTTAACATGCTGGGATTTAGTTATCTTGGAGGGCAATATGGTGACATAGTTATGTTTTCTAAAAAGGCAGAATGGACAGACACTATTGTCACATGTAGTTTCCCTAAGAAAATGTTTAATGAATGTGAGTGAATATGATTAGGGGTACAGAAGAGTCTGGGCTCCGGAATGCCCAGAAGGGCACCTTCTGTCCTTTGGCTCCAGCTACAAACATTGGTTTGGGTGTGTCTGTCCCAGCAGGACTCAGGACGGGGAGACAGCCCTCCAGCTGGCCATCAGAAACCAGCTTCCGCTCGTGGTGGACGCGATATGCACCCGAGGAGCTGACATGTCGGTGCCGGATGAGAAGGGGAACCCCCCGCTGTGGCTTGCATTGGCAAACAACCTGGAGGACATCGCGTCCACTCTGGTGAGTCACGCACAGCGTCAGATGGATCTGGTGCCTGTGTAGCTGGCACAGGAGCGAGAGGCCTGCCAGGTAACAAAGTGGGGCAGGGACGGGCAGTTGACAGTCACGTTAAAGAAGCTTGCAGTGCAGCATGATCTCGGCCAACACTTTTGTTTGTAGTTGTCTTTACCAAGAAAACTACCGGGCCGGGCGCGGTGCCCCACGCCTGTAATCCCGGCACTTTGGGAGGCCGAGGCGGGCGGATCACGAGGTCAAGAGATCGAGACCATCCTGGCCAACATGGCGAAACCCCGTCTCTACTAAAACTACAAAAAATTAGCCGGGCGTGGTGGTGCGTGCCTGTTGTCCCAGCTACTCGGGAGGCTGAGGCAGGAGAATCGCTTGAAACCGGAAAACGGAAGTTGCAGTGAGCCGGGATCGTGCCACTGCACCTCAGTCTGGAGACAGAGCAAGACTCTGTCTCAAAAAAAAAAAAAAAAAAGAAAGAAAACTAACGAGAAGCAAGAGAAGGGCGGCATTTCCTCAGGAGCCTTCTCCTGGGGTTACTGATCTGATGTAGTCTCTCCTCATTCCCACCATACTGATAATTTGCCCAGTCTTAGCTTTATCTCCCTGCTTTGCGAGACAGGTCTCCTTCAGCTCCCTGAAGGGCCTGCAGTGTGATAGGAAGGCACCGTGCACTGGAGGGCTCGCCCAGACGTTGAGGTTACCTGTTAATGACACGCGTGTGTTGCCGAGGACCTGCTGGTGCATGCGGACATAGACACTTGGTGTTTTCTGTCCCTTCCAGGACATAGCTCTAAAGGACATGAATGAAACATTCTTGTTTATGCTTCCCAAATCTGTCCCACAGGACCTAGTGCAGGAAAGAACTTGCACACAGCAAATTTTAATTCGTGTTTGTAAAACTAATGAGTGATACAAATTAAAGTAATTATCATTTAGTTATCAACCGTAACTTATCTGGAAATGCGTTTAATGCTGTACATAGAGCTTAGACTTAGTAATAAAAATGTTGCCTTTGCTCAGCAGTGTTTATGTGTTTTTCTGCAGGTCAGACATGGTTGTGATGCCACGTGCTGGGGCCCCGGACCTGGCGGGTGCCTCCAGACGCTCCTGCACAGAGCCATTGACGAAAACAACGAGCCCACCGCCTGCTTTCTTATCCGCAGGTCCGAGAGGCCCCACTAGCTCTTGAAATCTGCTGAGTGAGGTTACTGCAAACTGGCTCTTTTCCTTTTTAAATCTGCCTCCAGTCTTGGCATGCCAGTAGCTGGCTTTCCTTTCACAGTTAAGGGTGTCAGAGGGCCACTATTCTGTCATGTCAGGTCAGCCAGGAGCCAGGCTCACTTGTGAGGGGAGGAGCTCACAGGCCTGGATCAAAGAATCTGAAAGCTTAAGTCAGCGTCCCGCTTTGGGAGCTGCCTGGACTCCTGCAGTCATAGCAGGCCAGTTCAGACTGTGGAGCCAGGAGGCCATGGCAGGGGGACCAGACGGTCTCTGCAGGACCCCACCAAGCTGTGTGAGTCCTAAGAGGCTCCGTGGCCCCCATGGAGTGTGGGATTTGTGGGAACCAAGGTTATTCAGGAACCTTTAGAGCAGTGGTTCTCAAACTTTTGTTTTTCTTTTTTTTTTTTTGGAGTCTCACTCTGTTGCCCAGGCTGGAGTGCAGTGGCACAATCTCGGCTCACTGCCACCTCCACCTCCCAGGTTCAAGCTCTTCTCTCGCCTCAGCCTCCCGAGTAGGAGTGCAGTGCTGTAATCTTGGCTTACTGCCACCTCTGCCTCCCGGGTTCAAGCTATTCTCGTACCTCAGCCTCTCCAGTAGCTGGGATTACAGACGCCCACCACCACGCCCAGCTAATTTTTGTATTTTTAGTAGAGACGGGGTTTCGCCGTGTCAGCCAGGCTGGTCTTGAACTCTTGACCTCAAGTGATCCACCCGCCTTGACCTCCCAAAGTGCTTGGATTACAGGCGTGAGCCACTACGTCTGGCTGGTTTTCAGACTTAAGATGTATACATATGTATGCATGTACCTTCCCTGGGGAGTTTTTAAGTGTTCTGCTGTCCAGGTTGCCCACCCCCAAGGCCAGTCACAGAAGAATCTGTGGGGGTGGGAGCCCGACTCTGAGGCGAGGGACTGAGGATGGCAGACCCTACATAGCAGAGCCTGTGGGACTGGAGGAGGCTCCTGCTTCACGTTCAGCAGCATGCTACAGGCCGGGTCGAAGCACGGCCTTTCTAAACACCTTCCCCATCGCTTTCAGTGGCTGTGACGTGAACAGTCCCAGGCAACCAGGTGCTAATGGAGAAGGTGAGGAAGAGGCGAGGGATGGGCAGACCCCTTTGCATCTGGCAGCCTCTTGGGGGCTGGAAGAGACCGTCCAGTGTCTTCTGGAGTTTGGTGCCAATGTGAATGCGCAGGTATGTCCTTTCTCTTTTCCAGGGAGAGAGATGGTAGCCCCAGGATGAGGGAAACCTCCCTTAGGGAAGGGACCTTGCACTTCCCGGCCCAGGCCCCGCTTCCTTGTGAACCGGGCTGCGTTACGTCCTCCCCGGCAGTGTTCACAACTGCAGGGCGACGCCTTCTCTGTGCCTTCCTCCCTTCTCCAGCAGGAGGAAGCTTGGGTTCAGCTGCTTCTCTTTGCCTCCTCTTCCCCCTTAGTAACAGATTTCCATCGAGAGTTGAGTCACAAATTGAGTACTGTATTTAGGAAAATGTCCCAGTAGCTCACTTGAATAGCCCTGAGTTATGCCCTTTGATGCCTTTCAACATAGCCTGCGAGGATTTATATATAAGGCCCTGTGGCCAGATGAGGGTGGCAGCTTAGCGTGGAGACTCTGCGAAGATATCTAAAGCACATCGGGCTGGGCCCACAGCCCCCACCGGGTCACCGGAACGTGCTGTAACAGGAAGTGACTTTTCGCCACTTCTGTTTGGCCTCTTTAAAAGCTGAGTCAAGCACAGGGTGGCAGTACTGATTGATTCTCGTAAATGAAATTTCACTTAAAAGTTTCACCGCTTCCTATTTTTCCTGAGTTTTATCTTGCAGTTGAGCATGAGATCTGTGCCTTGTTCCCCCAGGATGCAGAAGGAAGAACGCCCATCCACGTGGCCATTACCAACCAGCGCAGCACCATCATTCAGCTGCTGATCTCTCACCCCCACATCCATCTGAACGTCCGAGACAGACAAGGGCTGACCCCGTTCGCCTGTGCCATGACTTACAAGAACAACAAGGCAGCCGAGGCCATCCTCAAACGAGAGTCCGGGGCTGCTGAGCAGGTGAGTAACACCCAGCGTTCTCCGCCTTGTCCCGGGCCCCGCAGAACCTGGAGACTGAACAGGTCTCTTTGTGTAAAGGGCTTTGCTTTGAAATTGTTCTCCGTTTCCTCAAATGTGGCTGTGGAGTGTCCCGTCAGTGCAGGGTGAGGTCTGGCTGCTCTGCCCTGTTCGTCAGCGCCGGACGCGCCAGGCTTAGATGGAGGCGGAGCCAGTGCGCTCCGTGGTAGGAATGCTGTGCGCGTTCTCTGCTGAGAGCGCGCTCTTTGCCGTTGCTAGGTTGGTTGACTGTCCTCGTAAAGAATGTCTTTAAATGAACTGAGAGCTTGTGCTGTTGCTGCTGGGGCAACGTGGACTGTTTGGGAGGAGGTCAGTGACTCCGCCGAGCAGGCTGGGCTGGACTGTTCTTTGTGCCTCTACCAGCCGGGAAACGCGGATGGGGAACTGTTGGTCTGCAGCAACAAACTGGGTGGGAAACAGCCGTAACAGCTGATCTGAGGCAGGAGCGGGGCGGGCGCGCAGTCAGTCCCACAGAAACCTCATCTCCAGCCACACCTGGCATACTGCCAGGATGTAGAAATGGCTGTTTATGGGACCTGGATGAAATGGCATTCTTGGTGGGTGGAGATGACGGCTTGGTATCTCAGGCTTCTCACACCACGTGTCTTCAGCATTTCACAAGGGGGACTGTATTGTGTAGGTGTTGACCTCACATTGGCTCAGGCGTTGTGAAATGGCCGTGAGTGGGGCTGGTCTTCTCTCCAGTGTGAAACTGTACTGTGGCTCAGAGCGCTCTACAGATCCATTGCTCATGACACTGGCGTGTGCTGCGGGCGTGTGCGGTGGTGTGTCGTGTGTGTGGCACTGCCTGTGAGACTGGCGTGTGCTGTGGGTGTGTGGCCGTGTGCGGTGATGTGCCGTGTGAGGCACTGCCCGTGAGACCGGCATGTGCTGTGGGTGTGTAGCTGTGTGTGGTGGTGTGCCATGTGTGCGGTGGTGTGCGGTGTGTGTGGCACTGCCCGTGAGACCGGCGTGCTCTGTGGGTGTGCGGCCCTGTGCGGTGGTGTGCTGTGTGTGTGGCACTGCCTGAGACCGGCGTGTGCTGTGGGTGTGTGGCCCTGTGCGGTGGTGTGCCGTGTGTGCGGTGGTGTGCGGTGTGTGTGGCACTGCCTATGAGACCGGCGTGTGCTGTGGGTGTGTGGCCGTGCATGGTGGTGTGCCGTGTGTGTGGCATTGGGGCCTCGCTCACTGCCACCTCAACACTCAAGCTAAGACAGCTCTTGGAACTACAGTGGCTTGATTTCCTTGAGCTCTGCGGCTTACATCAGTGGAGCAAGGTCCATGACCTGCTGTCGGCCCCCTCCCCCATTGTGTATAGTCTAGCTCAGTAAAAGAGGACACTCAGCATTTCTGAGGCCTTGGTTTGACCGCTCAGGGCTCAGGCTGGCAGTGCAGCCGGAGCATTAGGATGCTGGGTGCTTGTTTTAGCCAAAGCAAAGAGACTCCCAAGGCTTGTCTCCATCTTTGCCTCTCCATGAGTTCCTGATACCGTGATGCCTTCGTTTCCCTGTCCTTCAGATTGTCTTTTTCTTGGCTTTCCGCATCCAGTTTCTACTACAGGAGGCTGCCAGGGCACCAGGGGTCACTGCAGCGGCTCCCTTCCCCTGACCGTGTGGGTGTGGTCAGGTGCGCATGTTTTGTGCACAGAGGTGTGGAGCGGGTCCTTCCCCTGACCGTGTGGGTGTGGTCAGGTGCGCGTGTTCTCTGCACAGAGGTGGGGAGCGGGTCCTTCCCCTGACCGTGTGGGTGTGGTCAGGTGCGCGTGTTCTCTGCACAGAGATGTGGAGCGGGTCCCTCCCCTGACCGTGTGGGTGTGGTCAGGTGCGCATGTTCTCTGCACAGAGGTGTGGAGCGGGTCCTTCCCCTGACCGTGTGGATGTGGTCAGGTGCGCGTGTTCTCTGCACAGAGGTGGGGAGCGGGTCCTTCCCCTGACCGTGAGGGTGTGGTCATGCGTGCGTGTTCTGTGCACAGAGGTGTGGAGCGGGTCCTTCCCCTGACCGTGTGGGTGTGGTCAGGTGCGCATGTTCTGTGCACAGAGGTGTGGAGCGGGTCCTTCCCCTGACCGTGTGGGTGTGGTCAGGCGTGCGTTTTCTGCGCACAGAGATGTGGAGCAGGTCCTTCCCCTGACCGTGTGGGTGTGGCCATGTGCGTGTGTTCTGTGCACAGAGGTGGAGTGGGTCTCTGGGTGGGTTGTGGGAGGGAGTTTCCTAGGCCTGAGGGAAGATCTACGTCAGAAACTGGATGCGGAAAGCCAAGGAAAAGACAATCTCCAGTGGTCCGTACAGCTTGCAGATGAAGCTCAGGACGTACTCTTAAAAGGGAACTAATATTTCGGTTTCCACTTGTTGCTGTAGGTGGATAATAAGGGCCGGAATTTCCTTCATGTGGCAGTTCAGAACTCTGATATTGAAAGTGTGCTGTTCCTGATCAGTGTCCACGCTAATGTGAATTCAAGAGTCCAGGATGCTTCCAAGCTGACTCCCTTGCATCTCGCTGTCCAAGCAGGCTCAGAAATTATTGTCCGCAATTTGGTAAGTGACACAGAAATCTTATTATATGTAATATGTTGTCAAAGCCTGTGGTACAGCTTGTGCAGAATCTCCCCACGGGGGCTTTGCCAGGTGTGGTGAAAGGCCAGTGTGAGCTTGGGGAATGAGGTCAGTGCATTCGGAAGACGGTGTGTCAAGGCTGCATGTCCCAAGTGCCCCAGTGGGCTGCATAGGCTGTAGGCGCTGGAGTGGCCCTGACAGAAAGCAGGATTGGGATGGCAGAGGCGGGGCGGGAGCACAGAGGAAGTGGAGGTCCGCTGCTGTTCTCCGCCAGGCATTCAACTGGGACTCTGAAGGGAGCTGTCTCTTAATTTTCAAAACCACAGCAGGGTATGAGACATGTTTTCCATTTTACAAAGGAGAAAACTTAAGCTAAGAATTTTACCCCCAAGGCTGAGCTCGTAGTGTTGGATTTTAGCCTTTTCTGTTGGACTCCAAAGCCTGCTTTTTCCAGTATAACAGAATACCACCAGGCAGGGGAAACGTGTCAGCAAAGATGTGGAGATTGGGAACAGCGTGTGGCGTGTTTTATGTGGGGAAGTTTGGTAGAAATTGTAGTAGAGTCGAAAGAGATGCGGTGTGAGAGGCAGGCAGCAAACCGAGAACCGTGAGCAGCCCTTATCCTTTAGGCCGCGGAGAAACCACTGTAAGTGTCTGAGCTGAGACCGGGCCTCCTCATCTGGCCCGCTCCTCAGCCGCTGCCGCAGCACTGGCCACCAGGGCCCCGGGCCTCCTCATCTGGCCCGCTCCTCTGAGCCGCTGCCGCAGCACTGGCCACCAGGGCCCCGGGCCTCCTCATCTGGCCTGCTTCTCAGCCGCTGCCGCAGCACTGGCCACCAGGGCCCCGGGCCTCCTCATCTGGCCTGCTCCTCTGAGCCGCTGCCGCAGCACTGGCCACCAGGGCCCCGGGCCTCCTCATCTGGCCCGCTCCTCTGAGCCGCTGCCGCAGCACTGGCCACCAGGGCCCCGGGCCTCCTCATCTGGC
>PVKV010037459.1:0-14774 GCA_004027835.1 Alouatta palliata
TGAGTTTTAGAGAAACCAGGATTGCAAATTTACATTTCAAAGCATGAAGGAGAATTTAAACTTTTTGAAGAAGGAATTTGGGTATGTTAGAGGACAATTAAAAGGAATGATAAGGTAACAGGAAATCATTGAGAATCACTAGATGATTTTATAAGAAGACCAATTTTAGTTAGATAGGTGGCTTTTAATTTAGTCTCCATTTTACAACAGGACCACTGACCTCAGGGTAGAGCTCATTAATGAATAGGGCAAACCAAACATTTGCAGCTTCTGAGGCCTAATACTTATATAGGGAAAAGCAGAAGCAGTAGGAAGGCAAATCATCTAGATCCTCAGAAATCAATAATCTCATTTTTACATTGAATCCTGGGATGTCTAAAAAGGGGAGGGGAATGCCACAGGACCAGGCTGTTCAACACCTCCACAGGGCACGTCACTGCAAAGGTGACCCAATGTCAATCAGCCCACTTTGTGATAAGTTCATCCCCCATGGGAGTCTTATCCCTTGATTGCAGTGATGTATCCATAGCCTCCAAGTTTCCAAACCTCACTTTTCTTATATAAATGCACAAACAAATGAATAGCCCCGTACAGTAATAACCATTCATTGCAACTGCTCTCAGTCACCCCCAGAATTGCAGCTTTTGCTAGTGACCAACTAGCTATCACACACACAAAGATTAAGTGTTCTCTCATAGTACAAAGTAATCCCTGGTACCCCCAAAAGTTAGAGAGATCATGGAATTTAATGCAAAAGAACAGAGCCTTAGACCTGAGAGGAACCAGTCCACAACTCTTGGGGATCCATGAGAAAAATAGATGACCACAAAAGGGGGGTGCATGGCACTTTTTCTGTGTTCTTCAGTGGGTCTTAGAGCTGCTAGAAGTCCCTTCTAGATTTCTTTATGTGGAATTGAAAATGGCAAAAAAGAAGGGGGAGTAGAAGTGAAAGAAAATGAAAGAACAAGTCCCAGATGTACCAATTCGGAGATTTTAAGCTTTCCAGAAGGGCCAATGTAGTTTTACATTTTCTCCGCAAAAATCATGTGAAGAAAAAAAGCATACAGAAGAACCAATCATATAATTTAAATGGGGTTTCAGCTGACTGAAAAGTAAATCCCAATAGCAGAATACAAAAGAGAAAAAGTAGAAAGAACTTTTATTTTTAAAAAAAGTATTATAGTCTGTATATCAGCTTTTAATTAAGCTTACTTCTGACCTTAGAGCTTTTTAAAAAAAATCTTTTTCAATCTTTCATGATCAGATTTTAGCTGGGCCAAACAGCCAATATTCTTTGCTTTCAAACATTTCCCCCCCAAATTACCTTTCAAATAACTCACCAAAACCAAAACTCCTTAAGTCAAAACCAAGGTTTCAACTTAACTAAGACTACATGGGACATCTCCAAAGAGGTGCAAAGCAGTCCTCAAAAGATCTAGGAGCATCTCAAAGGCAGCTAAAGAAAGCTTTGCCAGCCACAAAGTACAACCCATAATTGTTTCCTGCCAAATTCTCTAGGATCTCAGCTTCTCAGCTGACCATATACACACAAAAGTCAACCATCCCATGTGCCCCATATATAAAAGATTTTGAAAGTCAGTTAGTGTCTTAGTCTGTTTTGCATTGCTATAAAGGGATACCTGAAGTTAGGTAATTCATAAAGAAAAGCAGTTTATTTAACTCACAGTCCTGCAGGCTGTACAAGAAGCATGGCACCAGCATCTGCTTCTGGTAAGAACCTCAAGAAGCTTCCAATTATGGTGGAAGGTGAAGAGGAAACAGGCATGTCACATGACGAAATAGGGAGCAAGAGAGGGCAGGTGTGCCACGCTCTCTTAAACAACTAGCTCTCACGTAAACTAATACAGTGTGAAATCACCCATTACTGTGAAGATACACCAAGACATTCATGAGGGGTCTGCCCTTATGTTCCAAATACCTCCCACCAGGATCTATCTCCAATATTGGGGATCAAATTTTGAAATAGATTTGGAGGGAGCAAATATCCAAACCATGTCAGTTGGTAAGACAGAAAATCAAAAGTTGTCTGTCCATAGAAGGAAAAAGGATCAATAACAAATTAGTATCCCAAAATGTTGAGTCACACAAATATCAAACGAGTTTTTAAATAAATCTTTCTTCAGATTTAAAAGACTTACATCAGCAGGGAATGGTTTCCTGATTGGGAATCAAACCAGGGAAAAAGCAGTGAAGTGCCAAATACTAGCCACTAAACCGTGGGATGGAGTGCCCCTCCTGTGTAAATCCCACAGGGAATCCAAAGCAGTCAGTTTGAGCATAGAAAGGATTTTAACTTTGTTTCAGGTCAGATCTTTGTTCTTTAATTTTGTCAGAATTTCTAGGGCTATACATGACATTATTATGCACCTTAAATATTTTTAATCCTCCCATAAATACAAATAATTATTTAGAATGACAAATCTCTAAACTATTTTTCAAATAAAGGAGACTTTCTAATTTAAAAGATTCATCTTTTGGCTACTGATGAGTAGAATTTCTAATGGTGTTCCTATTCCAATAGTGACTCCATCCAATAAGCCTCTCCATGGAGCCCAGGAGATAATTTTTCCAGTTTACAATACACTTTTACCACATAAGCAAGAGGGTGCAGAGGGTAGTAGTGGGATGGATGGAAGGGGTAGGGATAGGAGCAGAAGGCAACACAGGCCAAAGACAAACAGAGACATGCACAATTCCAGATTTGTTTTATTATTATTAATAGAAGCTTCTACTTTTTTTTCTTAATTTAGGGTCTTTGAGCTCATTTGGTATTGTTATCTCTTAAGAACACTAGTTTACATTCCTGGAGTCTTTTTGTTGCCTCAAGATACCAAATGAAAGTAGATGTCCCATTTGAGCTGTTTAATCTTTTGATCTTTCTTTTTAGCCCTTCTAATTTTCCATGGAGGAAAACAAGTTTCAGGAGTTCAAAAGATCCTCAGGTTGGCCATTGTAATTCCAAACCATTTTTAGTAATATTGATCCATCTAGAAAGAAATTTATCAAATGAAAGACCTTTTTTTTTTTTTTTGCGTGAGAAACCAGCAGGGCTTCCAGAAGGGAATGACATAGCCTATACCCTTAGAAGCAAAAGTATCTATGAATACTTATCAAAAAGCAAAAAATTCCTTTGTCGACAGCCAGCAACAAAAGACTCTCAATAAAGGGCTGAACTTAACCAAAGAGGGAGGTTCAAGGACATAAGAGGACTCACCAGTGAGGTCCGGGGCTGTTGGGGAGACGATGGAACACATAGGGATCCTACAGGTACCATGCTTGAATCCATGGCAGTGTCAGAATGCAGGGAAAAGTTGCTTTGTATCCCACTCTATTCTGACACCATTTAATGTCAACCAAGAAGAGGCAAAAGACCAGACAGTAAAGCAGTAAGACAAAGTGTTTATTGCGATCTTAGGAACTGCAATTCAGGAGACACAGATTGGGCTAGAAATGAAATTGTGTTCTGAAGAGGAAAAGGAGAGTAGAGATTTTTTAAAGAATGCTGATTGTGCAAGTTGTTTTGAAAGAATCATCATTGGTGCAGGTGGCTGGCTTGGTAAGTGAGTCCATAGTTCATTGGTTGTTGCTGATCAGGAGTTGTAGTGCTGGTGAAATTCGACTGTTTTCCAAGATGTGGTCACTGCAGTTTGGCCTAGTTCAAAAGTTCAAGGCAAATTTCTGTTTTGTTTTTGTTTTTTGCAAGGTTGCAAGCTGTGTAGGTAGTCCTTCTTAGAATGACTTCCTGACTCCATTTTAGAGCTCTAAAGCAGAGTGATACCATTTTGTGTATCACATTTCACAAGTATTTAAAGTTACCTAGGCAACCAGAGGAGAACTAAAAATAACAAAGATCAAAAATCAGGAAGATGAGAGAGGACCAGAGGGACTATGTGAATTAAGTGCTTGTTTTTCATATCAGGACTATGAGAGGCTCAACAGATACAAACCATGAAACAGCAGTCTAAGCACATCATCCATACTTACAGAGAGCTCAAAGTGCAAAACAGTAAAAATTGACTGCTTTCGAAAAGTGGGTTCAGGGTTGGGGAAGAGTGAGGTTGGAGAGAATCTCGGCCTTTCATCATAGAATTTTCTGTACCTTTTGGTACCATGTGCATTCATTACTTTGATAAAATAAAAATTAAAACAGGGAAAGCAGCAGTTTGTTACGTGTCGGATAAATTGCATTAGTCTGTTCTCATGCTGCTAATAAAGACATACCTGAGATTGGATAATTTATTAAAAAAAAAGTTTAATTGACTCACAGTTCAGCATGGCTAGGAAGGCCTCAGGAAATTTACAATCATGGCAGAAGGAGAAGTAACATATTCTTCACATGATGGCAGGAAAGAGAAGTGCCGAGCAAAAGGGGGGGAAGCCCCTTATAAAACCATCAGATCTCCTGAGAACTCACTATCACGAGAACAACATGGGGGTAAAAGCCCCCGTGACTCAATTACCTACCACTTTGTCCTTCCCATGATGAGGATTATGGGAACTACAATTTAAAATGAGATTTGGGTGGGGACACCACCAAACCATGTCATAAGCCAATATCTCTGAATTACCATAATTCACTTTTAACTGATTGTGAAGAGAGTAAATTTGATTGCTTTTTAAATATTAAAATACAAATTATTTTTATAAATACTAGATTGTAATTAGATCTAGAAGTTTTATTATGCTAATGGATTGGATATTTATACAAATGACATTTCCTTATATTGTACTTTATATGCTTTAAAGTGGTTGCATCTGAAGAAACCTTTACTGATTAAAAGGAAATATTATTAAAAAAACAAACAAAAAAAGGAGATATTTTATTAGGTGCCTGGTATTTTCAACCTTTACATTAAATAAGTGTGGCTCTCAGACAAGATTAAATAAGATTTTTAAAAAACTGGACATTTTTGTGACAATTAAGTGTGGTAAGATGCATGCCCTTGAGTTTGTCTGTTTATACCAAACTTGGAACACATCCATTTTGGAATCTGACTTGAAAGAATCATAATTATGCAAAATCTTTTGCCTTCTACTTTTGCACCTGAAAATTTAAAATTATGCTTATAGTTAACAAATGATTCAAGTACTAGTTATTATTCCCTTTTCCTTTGTATTTCCTTTTCCTCCCTTCTTCTCCTTCTTCTCTCCCTACTTCTTTTCAGTCTTTTCTCTGTAAAGGAAAATTAATATATTCAATTTAAAAAAAACCCACTGAAGTAAAAACTCACATTGATCTGAGTCCCACATAAACTAATTGTTTGCCAATAGTAATTGAAAACATTTTTCTCTTTTAATTCTGAAAATACACTCTAAGGAGAATATGTATATATATATATATATATATATATATATATATACACACACACACATATATATATATGCAGATTATAAAGAGTAAATTATGATTACAAAATAATGTTTAAAAAATTTAAAAGATTGCAAATTATTTGTGAAATGTATTTTTTGATAAATTTTCTTTATGTTTTACTTTAAGTTCTGGGTACATGTGCAGAACACATAGGTTTGTTACATAGGTATACGTGTGCCATGGTGGTTTGCTGCAACTATCAACCTGTCATCTAGGTTTTAAGCCTCGCATGCATTAGGTATTTGTCCTAATGCTATCCCTCCCCTTGCCCCTGTTTTTTGATAAACTTTAAGTCTTTTTTAATTTTTAGTTTTGTGAGTACATAATAGGTGTATATATTTGTGGAATACATCAGATGTTTTGATACAGGCATGGAATATGAAATAATCACATCATGGAGAATGGGTTATCCATCCCCTCAAGCATTTATACTTTGTGTTACAAACAATCTAATTGTACTCTATTAGCTATTTTGAAATGTACAGCTATTATTGACTGTAGTCATCTTGTTGTGGTATCAAATGATATGTCTTATTCATTCTTTCACTTAGCATAATTATCTCCAGTTCCATCCATGTTGTTGCAGATGACAGAATCTCATTCATGTTTCTGGCTGAACAGTACTCCATACTCCATTGTGCATAAGTACCACATTTTTTTAAGCATTCATCTGTTGATGAACACTCAGGTTGCTTTCAAATCTTAGCTATTGTGAACGGTGCTAAAACAAACATGGGAGTGAAGATATCTCTTGAATATACTGATTTACTTCTTTGGGGTATATACCCACCAATAGGATTGCTGGATCATACAATAGCTAAATGTTTAGTTTGTCAAGGAACCTCCAAACTACTCTCCATAGTGGTTCTACTAATCTCCATTCCCACCAACACTGTACAAGTGTTTTCTTTCCTCCACTTTCTCTCCAGCATTTGTTATTGCCCGTCTTTTGGATTTAAGCCATTTTATCTGTCATGAGATGATATCTTGTTATGGTTTTGATTTGCATTTCTCTGATGATCAATGATGTTTAGCACCTTTTAATATTCCTGTTTGCCATTCATATGTCTTCTTTTGGGAAAAGTCTTTTCAAATCTTGTGCCCATCTTTTAATCGGGTTATTAGATTTCTTTCTATAGAGCTGTTTGTGTTCCTTACACATTCTGGTTATGAATCCCTTGTCAGATGAGTAGTTTGCAAATATTTTCTCCCACTCTGTGGGTCATCTCTTCACTTTGCTAATTGTATCCTTTGCTGTGTTAAAGCTTTATAACTTGATGTGGTCCCATTTGTTCATTTTTGCTTTGGTTGCCTGTGCTTATGGTGTACTGCTCAATAAATTTTTGACCAGACCAATGTCTTGGAAATTTTCCTGAAAGTTTTCTTAAAATAGTTTCATTGTTTGAAGTCTTAGCTTTAAGTCTTTAATCCATTTTCATTTGATTTTTGAATATGGTGAGAGGTAGAAATCTAGTTTCATTCTTCTGCCGATGGATACCCAGTTTTCCCAGCACCATTTATTAAAGAAACTGTCTTTCCCCCAGTATATGTTCTTGGCACCTTTGTTGCAAATGAGTTCACTGTAAGAGTGTGGATTTGTTTCTAGTTTCTCTGTTCTTTTCCATTGGTCTATGTGTTTGATTTTATGCCAGTACCATGCTGTTTTGGTTACTATAGCTCTGCAGTATAATTTAAAGTCAAATAAAGTGATACCTGCAGTTTTGTTCTTTCTGCTTAGGATAGTTTTGGCGATTCTGGGTCTTTTGTGGTTCCATATAAATCTTAGAATAATTATTTTTTATTTCTGGGAAGAATGTCTTTGGTATTTTGATAGGGATTTCATTGAATCTGTAGATTGCCTTGGGTAGTATGGGCATTTTAACAATATTGATTCTTCCAATCCATGAACATGGAAAATTTTTCAATGTTTTGGCATCTGCTTCAATTTCTTTCATCAGTGTTTTATTATTTTCATTGTAGAGACTGTGCATGTTTTGATTAATTCCTAGGTATTTAATTTTATCTGTGGCTATTGTAAATGGGATTACTTTTTAATTTCTTTTTCCAGTTTGTTCCCTGTGGCATATAGAAATGCTACTAATTTTTGTATGTTGATATATATCCGACAACTTTATTGAATTTATTGGTTCTCATATTTTTTTGTTGGAGTCTTTAGGTTTCTCCAAAAATAAGATCATATCAACTGCAAATAAGGATTATTTGACTTCTCCCTTTCCAATTTGTATACCTTTACTTGTTCTCTCAGATTGCTCTAGCTGGGACTTCCAGTACTATGTGGGATAACAGTGGTGAAAGTAGACATTCTTGTGTTTCAGATCTGAGCGGCAAGGCATTCAGTTTTTCCCCATTCAGTATGATACTAGCTATGGGTCTGTTGTAGATAGCTTTTACTATATAGAGGTATGTTGCTTCTAGCCACAGTTTTTTGAGGGTTTTTATCATGAAGGGGTGTTGAATTTTATCAAATGTTTTTTCAGCATCAATTGAAATGATCATATGACTTTTATCATTAATTATGTTTATATGATGTATCATACTGATTTGCATATGTTGAACCATCCTTGCATTCCAGAGCTTTCTCATGATGAAGGATTCTTTTAATTTATTATTAAATTTGGTTTGCTAATATTTTGTTCAGGATTTTTGTATCAATATTCATCAGAGATATTGACCTGTACTTTACATTTTTCATGTGTGTTTGTCTGGTTTTGGTATCAGGGTAATACTGGCATCATAGAATGTGTTTAGGAATATTCTGTCCTCCTGTATTTTTTAGAATAGTTTGAGTAGGATTGATACTAGTTCTTCTTTAAATGTTTGGTGGAATTCAACAGCGAAGTCATTGGGTTCCTTGCTTTTCTTTACTGGGAGAATTTTTATTACCACTTAAATCTCATTATTTGTTATTGGTCTGCTCAAGTCTTGGATTTCTTCAGGGGTCAATCTTGGTGGGTTGTATATTTCTGGATATTCGTCTATTTCTTGTAGATTTTCCAGTTTATTGGCATATATTTGCTCATAGTAGCCACTAATGATTATCTGAATTTCAGCAGTACCAGTTTTAATGTCTCCTTTTTCATTTCTGTTTCTATTTATTTGAGTCTTTTCTCTTTTAGTCTGGAAAATGGTTTTTTTTTTTTTTAACTTTTCAAAAACCAACTTTTTGTTTCATTGATGTCTTTTATTGTTTTCTTCATTTCAAATCCATGTATTTTTACTCTGATCTTGATTATTTCTTTTCTTCTACTAATTTTGGGTTTGGTTTGATCTTGCTTTTCTAGTTCTTTAAGATGTATCATTGGGTTGTTTATTTAAAGTTCTTCCTCTTTTTTTTTTTTGATGTAGGCACTTACAGTAAAAACTTCTCTTAGTATTGCTTTTGCTGTATCCCATAGGTTTTGGTATTTCAGGTTTCCATTACCATTTCTTTGAAGAAAGTTTTCAATTTTCTTCTTAATTTCTTCATTGACCCACTGGTCATTCAGTGGTCATTGTTTAATTTCCATGTATTTGTATAGTTTCTTAAATTTTTATTATTATTAATTTCTAGTTTTATTCCATTGTGATCAGAAAATATGCTTGATATAATTTCAATTATTTTGAATGTTTTAAGACTTGTTTTGTGACCTAACATATATTTTATCCTTGAGAATGATCAATGTGCTGAGGAGAAGAGTGTGCATTCTGCAGCTCTTGGATGAAATGTTCTGTAAATATCTATTAGATCCATTTGGTCTATAGGTCAGATTAAGTCCAATGTTTCTTTATTTTCTGTCTGGAAGATCTGTCCAATTATAATTGCTATATCCTCTTGATGAATTGACCCCTTTATCATTATACAGTGACTTTCTTTGCCTCTTTCTACACTTTTTGTATGAAAATCTATTTTGTCTGATATAATATAGGTACTCCTGTTTGTATTTGGTTTGCACTGGCATGGAATATCTTTTTCCATCCTTTTATTTTCAGTCTATATGTGTCTTTATAGGTGAAATGTGTTACTTGTAGGCAACAGATCAATGGGTCTTGTTTTTTTCATCCATTCAGCCAGTCTGTCTTTTGATTGGATAGTTTAGTACATTTATATTAGATGTTATGATTGGTAAGTAAAGACATAATCCTGCTATTTCATCATTTGTTTTCTGGTTCTTTTGTAGTCTTCTCTTTCTTCTTTCCTTCTTCCATGTCTTCCTCTAGTGAAGGTGATTTTCTCTGGTGATATGATTTAGTTTCTTGCTTTTTATTTTCCTTGCTTCCATTGTATGAATTTTGGTTTGAGGTTAGCACGAGGCTTGCGAATACTATCTTAAAAGCCACTATTTTAACCTGATAACAATGTAACACTATTTGCATAAACAAACAAACAAGCAAAAAGACAACTTATAAAAACTCTATGCCTTAACTTTGTCCTCCTTTTTGACTTTTTTTGTCTCCATTTACATCTTGTACTATGTTTTGAAAAGTTGTAGTTATTATTTTTGGTTGAGACATCACATAATCTAATTAGGATAAAAGTAGTTTACACAACACAGTTACAGTGTTATAATATTTTATGTTTTTCTGTGTACTTAATATTACCAATAAGTTTTATACTTCAGATAATTTCTTATTTTGCATTAATATCCTTTTATTTCTGATTAAAGTACTCCCTCTATCATTTATTGTAGAATAGGTCTGGTGTTGATGAAATCCCTCAGGATTTGTTTGTCTGGGAAAATCTTTATTTCTCTTTCAGGTTTGAAGGATATTGTTTTGCTGAATACACTATTCTAAGGTAAAATATTTTTTTCCTTCAGCACTTTAAGTATGTCATGCCACTCTCTCCTGTCCTGTAAGGTTTCCACTGAAAAGTCTGCTGCCAGACATATCAAAGCTCCATTTTATGTTATCTGTTTCTTTTCTCTAGCTACTTTTAGAATCTTTTCTTTGTCTTTGATCTTTGGGAGTTTGATTATTAAATGTCTTAGACAAGATCCAAGAGAATTTTGTGGATTTCTAGGCAGAGCCTCTTGTTCTCTTCCCTTACTTTTTCCCAAATAGTCTCTCTCTCTCTCTCTCTCTCTCTCTTTCTCTGTTCTGAGACACTTGAAGCTGAGGATGGAATGCTACAAGCATCCCTGTGGCTACTACCACTATGACTGTGCTGGATCAGACCTGAAGGCAGCACAGCACTGGTTCTCACCAAAGTTTTGCTGTAACTACTGCCTGGCTGCTGCCTATTTTTTCTCAAGGCCCTGAAGTTCTACAATCAGCTGATGAAAAAGTCATCTACACCTATGTACTTCCATTCAGGGCAGTGAGTTCCCCCCACCCCTGAGTGGTTCCAGAGGTGCTGTCTGGGAGACAGAGACTAGAGTCAAAAACCTTAGAATTCTACCTGGTGTTCTATTGTACTATGTCTGAGCTGGCACTCAAACCACAAGATGCATCCTTCCTACTGTTCCCTGCTTTTCCAGAGGCAGAGCAGCCTCACCCCATAGGCACTACCATAGTCCAGGGGGAGTTTTGCCAGACTACTGCTGATATTCCCTTAAGGCCCAAGCTTGTGGTTAATGTTGCGTGACCTGAGACTCACTATTCAGGGCAGTCCATAGATGCCTTGGCCCAGGGCAGGTCCACAGATGCTGTCCAAAAGTGAAGTCCTGAATACAAGGACCCTAGGAGTCCACTTGGTGCTCTACCCCACTATGGTCATGCTGGTAACTAAGGTGCAAGACAAAGTCCCCTTTACTTTTCCCTCTGCTTTTCTCAAACAGAAGGAGTTTCATGCCACAGTCACCATATCTGGTAATGTGCTAAGTTTCACTTGAAGCCAGCAAATTTCAGAATCTCACCCAAAGCCCTTGATGCAGTACCTGGTATCGCTGCTGGTTGTTTAGGGTCCAAGGGCTCTTCAGTTAAGTGATGACTGCTGCCAGGACTAAGTTTTTCCCCTCAAGGCATCTGGTTCCCTCCTGGCCCAGGACATATCTAGAAATATCATCTGGGAGCTAGGGCCTAGAAAGGGAGCTTCATGACTTTGTCCAGTGCCCTATCCTGCTGAGGCTGTGTTGGTATCCAAGATAGAAGGCATAGTTCTCCTCACTCTTCTCTCTCCTCTCCTCAAGCAGAAGGAAGAGGTCTCTTTTACAGCTGAGAGCTGTGCAGCCTGTGGTTAGGGAAGGGGTGATGCCAGCACTCTTTTAGCTGCCCCGGCTGGTGTCTTAGCAGGTTGTGTGAACCATTCCCTGTCTACTGTCTCTGGGCACATTTCAGACCTAGGACTCACCTAAGTGTTGCAATCTTTATGGCCTCGATGGCCTTTCAAGTTTTCATGGAAACCTAGAGCACTGTTGCCCTCTGTGTGAAGCTTGCAGGAACTCAAGTTCAGACTGCGGGGATCAGCAATTCCCCTTTGGCTATGGCTGGTTTAAATGATCCCTCTTTGGGCAGGCAACAGCTGAATTTGGTGTGGTTTTCTTTTCTGCTCTAACAGGACAACACTGAGTTCAGTGCCTCATAACTGCTGTGCTATCCCTCACCCAGCACCCAGAGATACCCTCTGCCCCAATGCTGCTGCTGCGGGTTGGGGAGCAGTGTAGGCAATTCAGGCTGCTTTTCTGTCTCTTCAGTGCCTTTGTCAGTTATATGAAGTTAGAGCCAAGTACTCTTGAGTGCACACCTGATATTTGATTCTTATGAAGGTATTATTTCTGTGTAAATAGTTGTTTACTTGGTCTCCTTGAAGAGGAGTTGATTGGTGCACCATCTTGCTCCCTATTTGTGAAATTCAGGCTAGAATTAGAAACTCCTTTTATCATGTCTTCAACTGTATCATGTATCTTATAGCTCAAATTTAAGACATATGCCATTTCTGAAAATAATACTGCTTTTTAAAAATTAACTTTTTAAATTAACACTTTAAAAAGTGTTAATTAACACTTTGCTAATGTTGAATTACAGATACAATATTATTTGATTGCCTAATAGGATCTATATTCCATTAAAAGATCTCATTGAAGTATGAGTAAATCCAGGGGGCAGAAACTTTTGTAATTGAATGTTTTTTATTGTCCAAGGAATCCTTGCCACGATTGGAATCTACCTTGATGAAACTGACAAAATTAGCATATTCTAGTGATTACTGCTTTTATTAGTCTGTTCTCACATTGTTATAAAGAACTACCTGATAATGGATAATTTATAAAGAAAACAGGTTTAACTTGCTCACAGTTTTATAGGCTGTACAGGAAGCATGGCTGGGGAAACCTCAGGAAACTTAACAATCATGGCAGCAGGTGAAGTGGAAGCAAACATGTCTTACCGTGGCAGAGCAGGAGAGCGAGAGAAGGAGGAAGTGCTACACACTGTTAAACAACCAGATATCATGAGAACTCACTCATTATCATGAGAAAAGCATGGGGGAAATCCTCCCCCATGATCCAGTCACCTCCTAACAGGTCCCTTCCCCAACATTGGGAATTACAATTCAACATGAAATTTGGTGGGAACACGAAGCCAAACAATATCACTGCTCATATAGTTATTCTGCTCTGAAATACCAATGCAATGAATTATTGAATTAGTCAAGAATTTTGATTTTGACAGAAACTTATTTCAAATGAGCATGAGCTTAAGCAAAAAGGAAAAAAAAGGAGTCTGATGGTTCACATAATCTTGCATCACCAAAGGTGAAGCTAGTTGCAGGCATTCAAATAATATCATTTCCATTCTATTTTTCTCTTTCCATCTCTTTGCTCTATTTCCCTTACTGTTGGCTTCATTCTTTTTTTATATATATACATATATTTTTTTATTGCATTTTAGGTTTTGAAGTACATATGAAGAACATGCAAGATTGTTGCATAGGTACACACATGGCAGTGTGATTTGCTGCCTTCCTCCCCATCACCTATATCTGGCATTTTTCCCCATGCTATCTCTCTCCAACTCCCCACCCCCCCGCTGTCCCTCCCCTATTTTCCCCCGACAGACCCCAGTGTGTGATGCTCCCCTCCCTGTGTCCATGTGTTCTCATTGTTCAACACCCACCTATGAGTGAGAACATGTGGTGTTTGATTTTCTGTTCTTGTGTCAGTTTGCTGAGAATGATGGTTTCCAGGTTCATCCATGTCCCTACAAAGGAAATGAACTCACTGTTTTTGATGGCTGCATAATATTCCATGGTGTATATGTGCCACATTTTCCCTGTCCAGTCTATCATCAATGGGCATTTGGGTTGGTTCCAGGTCTTTGCTATTGTAAACTGTGCTTCAATGAACATTCATGTGCATGTGTCCTTATAGTAGAACGATTTATAATCCTTTGGATATATACCCAGTAATGGGATTGTTGGGTCAAATGGAATTTCTATTTCTAGGTCCTTGAGGAATCGCCACACTGTCTTCCACAATGGTTGAACTAATTTACACTCCCACCAACAGTGTAAAAGTGTTCCTATTTCTCCACATCTTCTCCACATCTGTTGTCTCCAGATTTTTTAATGATTGCCATTCTAACTGGCATGAGATGATATCTCAATGTAGTTTTGATTTGCATTTCTCTAATGACCAGTGATGATGAGCATTTTTTCATATGTTTGTTGGCTTCATGTATGTCTTCTTTTGTAAAGTGTCTGTTCATATCCTTCGCCCATTTTTGAATGGGCTTGTTTGTTTTTTTCTTGTAAATCTGTTTTAGTTCTTTGTAGATTCTGGATATCAGCCCTTTGTCAGATGGGTAGATTGCAAAAATTTTTTCCCATTCTGTTGGTTGCCGATTCACTCTAATGACTGTTTGTTTTGCCGTGCAGAAGCTGTGGAGTTTGATTAGGGCCCATTTGTCTATTTTGGCTTTTGTTACCAATGCTTTTAGTGTTTTGGTCATGAAGTCCTTGCCTACGCCTATGTCCTGAATGGTTTTGCCCAGATTTTCTTGTAGGGTTTTTATGGTGTTAGGTCTTATGTTTAAGTCTTTAATCCATCTAGAGTTAATTTTAGTGTAAGGTGTCGGGAAGGGGTCCAGTTTTTTGCTTTCTGCACATGGCTAGCCAGTTTTCCCAACACCATTTATTAAACAGGGACTCCTTTCCCCATTGCTTGTTTTTGTCAGGTTTGTCAAAGATCAGATGGTTGTAGATGTGTTGTGTTGCCTCGGAGGCCTCTGATCTGTTCCATTGGTCTGTATCTCTGTTTTGGTACCAGTACCATGCTGTTTTGATTACTGTAGCTTTGTAGTATAGTTTGAAGTCCGGTAGTGTGATGCCTCCAGCTTTGTTCTTTTTGCTTAGAATTGACTTGGCTATGTGGGCTCTCTTTTGGTTCCATATGAAGTTTAAGGTGGTTTTTTCCAGTTCTGTGAAGAAGGTCATTGGTAGCTTGAT
>PVKV010037460.1:0-14777 GCA_004027835.1 Alouatta palliata
AAAAAAAAAAGAATTTAATGCTATGGACCCAGAATGCCAGAATCTTCCATCTGTCAATCCAAATCCACCTCTACTGGTCTTCACCTTGCTCTCCCTGGAATGCTGATCTATATGGATTGTGAAGAGACAGTCCTTCATGGGTCACTCCTCCTCCTAATATGTCTTGCTGTGTATACCAAAAAAATAAGGCTTTTACCCAAGCTATTTACCTGGGCCACTTCTCAGGGTTGTGTTTGCAGTGAGCAACCTGGAGGGATAAGGTAATGTTTCCCTCTGGGGCAAGCACAGGCTTGATTACTGCTTACTATCAAAGTGGCAGATTCCCCAAGCTTAGTGTTCCTCAGCTGCCACCTAAACCTAAAGCATGTGCAGCATCCATTTGGATCCACCGAATCACTCCGCTGGAAATTAGGGGGAATGAGAACCAACACAAATATGCTGATGCACATACTGCCTCCTATGCTGTGAGTAATAAAGTCCTTTGTCTCTGACCAGTAGTTTTGTGTGTTCTGCTAGCATCCATGATACAGTGAAACTAACTTACTAGCTCCTAAGAGTCAAATCCCAGACCTGATATACATCAGTAGGGCTTCAATCGAATGGCAGTCTTGGCATATGAAGAAAAGGAAGAAGCATGACGTCAGGATATACACTTATCCTGCTCCCTTTCTATGAGGCCACCTTGGGCTGACTTTGTCCTTTCAGTGAAGCTCACTGCTCTTCTCAAGGTAGCATATTCTATAAGCAATACCTCTTTCTAGGTCTAGTAACTCTCCTAATCCCTTATGGCCTAGAGATGATGACAGCTCTGCTGCTGCTGCTAGCACTAGGCTAGCGAGACCTAGTAGGCAAAACTTGTGGTTTTCCTATACCCTGCTCATACCTTTACAATGGGTCCCTTTGTAAATAAAATAAACCCTCCTCGAATTACCGTAAATAAAATAAACCCTCCTGGAATTACCTCAATTTGAGTGTTGCCATCTGTTTCCTGTTGGAACTCTGACTGACAGAAGCAGTTAAGTCAGGATCCAACAAGTTGCTACCATGACACCCACTCTCAGTCACATATATCTCAAATAATAGTTCCTTGAGGAAAGGTGCCCTGGATAAGAAATAACCTGCCTACAGACAAAAAGCAGGAGACTGGAGGAACAGATGCTATCGCTCCTTTCTTTCTCAATTGGGCCCCAGTAAAAAAAGCCTCTACTTGAAGAGTTAAGACCTGGGTTTAGCACTCTTTTTCTTAAGAGGTCAAATAAATATTTTAGGCTTAGCAGGCCAGATGATCTCTGTCACAACTACCCAACTCTGCCATTGCAGTACAAAAACAGCTAATAAAAACACAATAAATTAGCTTGGCTGCATTCTAATAAAATCTTATTTACAAAATAAAATAACTAAACATTACTTATAAAACTGGCTGTAGTGTGATGAGCTG
The DNA here is from genome assembly GCA_004027835.1 of Alouatta palliata. NCBI lineage: Eukaryota > Metazoa > Chordata > Mammalia > Primates > Atelidae > Alouatta > Alouatta palliata. The sequence continues at coordinate 1,439 of PVKV010037460.1, forward strand.
ACTTAGACCAATGTTGTCCAATAGGAATATAATACAAACCATATACATAACTTAAAATTTCCAGCAACCACATAAAAGAAGAGGTAAAATTACTTTTCATATTTAAGTCAATATATCAAAAATACTAACATTTCAGTGTATAATATAAATAACTGAATTTTTTTGTACTTATTCTAAATCTAGCATGTATTTTACACAAAGCACAATCTAGATGCTAAATTATCATCAGAAATACTTGGTCTATATTTAGATTTAATAAAATTTACACTTGAAAAGGTAAGTTCACATGCCCAAGTTATTCCAAACATACTTAAAAGTTTTATAATACCTGAATCAATTTTCAGTTTTAGAGTTTCATTTTAAATTAATTTAAATTAAATAACATTCAACATTCAATTCCTTGGTCATACTAGTCATCTTTCAGGTGCTGAATAGCCACGTGGCCATGGCTACCACCTTGAATAGTACAGGTCAAGACAACATAAGGCTAATGTTACTGACCTCCAAGATGAGTTAGGTTTCCCCTGCCTTAGTTCTCTACCTCGGGACTATCTGAAACATCAACCTCTAGTCCCATGAATGCTCTACTCTTTCTCAGCCTCCTTGCCTGGATCCTGATCTCTTAATATACAGGGTTACTGCCTTAGATGACTTTCTAAACTTCATTCCTTACCCAAGCTGAATAAGCTTGCATTACAGTGCTGACATTTCTGGCCCACCTGAACTATAGAAGTGGCTAGTCTAATTCTCATCCATCTGAATTCTCATTGTGGACTTTTTCATTTTCATTTTGGGCTATCTTGTTCTCTAGGCCTCCAAGGGACAACAAAATCAAAACTTTCTTGTTCTAAACCAGGAAAAGTTAGCCGTCAGGGTGTAAAGTACCCTTGGCTACATCCACCATCAATGAGCAGAAGGCTCTTTCCTTATTGATCCAATTATACCTTCTTATGTACCATGTATCCTAACTGTGTAACTTGAGATCAGCTTGACCAACTTAGGATATATATATATAAATATAATAATTTTAAGCAACAACTATAAGTATACACCTGAAATACAGCCAATTTGTGATTATCTATGAAAACAAGTGGCAGGGGAAACTAACTCTATATACCTCCCAAAAGTCATTCTGAGTTTGAACTTTTTCTCCTATAAAATCCAGACAGTCTTTTTTTATATAACTACTCAGCAATTAGAAGCTGAATAAAGAAAGACAGGCATAAGCACACATAAACCTAATCAATACTGATTATTAAAATTAACTTCATAATCCTGCTAATTGATCAAAATACCCACAATTAAGGATTATCTTTAAGAGAAAAAAAGGCTTACATGTTTCTTTCCAGACTACGAAAGGAACAGTATGTTTTTCATGCCTCTTCTTTTTAGATCCATATTTTCTTCTTTCTAAAGGTCTAGAATTAGATCTGTTTTCTAAATATGTTGTTTCTAAACCTATTAATAAAACAAAAATTTGTTAATATCAAGATGACTTAATTGAGAAAAGGTATTCAGCAAAGAAGCATTTAAAAAAATAAACCTGAATCTTCATTTCTCAAAATGTTCCTCAGCAAAGAAGCACAACCATCAAGCCCACGTACAGTTTCAGCCTGTAAGGAATAAAGTCATTTAGAACATTTGTATATAACTGTTAGTATAGGAAAACATATACGTTATGCAGTTTTAAATTTCTTTATTTACAAGCAATTTATTATTGGTAGAAAAAATGTTTTAAAGCAACAGACTTCATACTTCCTCACAGCAATTAATACTTTGCATTTTATTCCTACTTTTTAGCTTCTATATGAAAACTAATTAGTATGTATTGTATCTATTCAATCTTACCTGACTTTCTGAATCAGAATGGATAGAATAGCCAGAATCTGCATTAAAACATGGTATTTTTCTTAAATGGGTCCTGGAAAATAAGCTCATTAATATTCTTATATTTTTTTCCCAAAATACATTAGTCATTTTCTTTCCAGGAAAGCCTAGACAAGAAAGCTTGACCCACCAGGTACAAGATGAATTTATAAGCACATTCTAAAGATTAGAAAGACTGTTAAACACTAGAATGATTAACACAGGTACCAAGAAAAGTTGTTCCCCAGAGCGTGTGATGCTAGAGGCCTACCTAATTTTCTGGGGTAGACGACATGTCATCTAGCCCAAAGATCTGAAAAATGTCATGAAATCTGAAGTTGTACATGTCTTTAAGTACTTACCCTTTCTTTTCATTTGTTAATTTAGCAGGTCCAGTGTGCCTTCCTGAAGATAACACCTATGACATAATGTATTATAGCAGATAAATATTTTTCTATTATATTAATATGCTATCTTGATAAAATGTAAGATGACATTTTTTCTTCTATTCTTCTTCTCAAACTAAAACTCTGTACCCATCAACCAATACCTTCCCATCCCCTCTTCCCCCTCACCCTAGCAATTACTATCCTAGTTTCTATGAATTTGACTACTCTAGAAACTTTATATAACTGGAATAATAATACTTATCCTTTTGTGACTGGCTTATTTCACTTAGCATAATGTCTTCCAGCTTCATCTATATTGAAGCAAGTGTCAAAATTTTTCTTCCTTTCTGAGGCCAAATAATATTCCATTGTATGTATGTAACATATTATTCACTGTTTTAATTAATGTGATATATCCTAAAAATCCACAATTATAATGTAATTCATATATTAAATTTCTTTTATGTAAAACGTCAAGCAAACAACACATATAAATGTTACTTAAGTCTATTTAAGGTGAAAAGGAAATTGATATACTATTTTAAACCAGAGGTAACTACTACACTAGGTTCAGACTATATTAATCCCTAAACATGTTCTATATTCCCAAATTCTTTGAAACATACAAGTTAATTTAAGATACAAAACAGAGTTCTTAACTCTGGTTCCTTTTATGTACATTCTTTAGAATACCTGATAAGATCAGCAAATGAAAACTCTTAACCTTTCTCTTTATCTACATCTCACTGTCTTAATCTTTCTTTTGAAACTCATATAGCACTGTTGTTTTCTTAAATTTTTTGGGGTTTTAAAAGTGACATAATGGACAACCTTTTGTGTAGAAAAACAGGAAAAAATAGGCATTTGCTTTTACGTGCACCCAGTATCTTGACAGTTATGCCAGAAATAGTTCATCATGGTTGCCTCTGGGGAGGGAAGCTGAGTATCTGGGGGACAGAGCAAGAAGGGATACTTTCCATGGCATACTATTTTATATCTTAATAACTTTACATCAGATAATCTCTATTCAAAATAATTTTAAATAGACATGAGTTGAAGTCCCTGACTCCCCCCTCATTCTACCCTCCAGATATAGTCACTGTTGGCAGTTTCATTTATAATTTCTCTTGACATATTTACATATTTCATCTCAAGATAGCTTTGAGCAGTAACTACCAAACTTTCTAAAGTTATATGGCATTCTATCATATGCATGAATGGGTGTTCCATCCTTCTAAGAACATAACTGAGAATGCATTTTTTTAAAAACTGGGTTGGTAAGAGTTACACTTCCAGATATAATTTGGAATATGATGGAGGAAATGAAGCCAGCAGCGAGAATCAACAATGTAGGAAATAAGACATTGTGAAACATCACTCCACTGGTCTCTGCATCACACTCTCAGGGTCTTTCCCTTTGGTATATCTATGTCGATGTCCTGGCTGGAATCACAATAAAAACTCCAAGCCATGACACTATAATACTATACCCTGGATCGAGTCCAAAAACAACTACCAAAATTATTCTTTCAAAAAAACATTTTTTTTTAAGTACACTGTCTGAGGTACATGTCTGGCATTAACTGTAAGATATATATGGTGTTTCTCCAAAAAATATACACAAGCTATCTTATTTTTTTAATTAAAAAAATTGTATTTTATCAAATGAAAACATTTTTCTCTTTGTAAGACAACACTATGAAAATTAAAAAGCAAGCCACAAAGTAGGAGGAAATATTTGTAATATGTAGATCTGACAAACGACTTTATTCAGAATACATAAAGATGTATCACAACTCAATAATGAGACAAACAAGCTACTTAATAAATGAGGAAAAGATTTGAAAAGACACAAGGCTGTCTTACAGAAAATCTGGTAAAGAAAATTACCCATGATAAAAGCACTCTGAAACAGTAACTATCATATTGGAACAATTTCTTTCAATTTTTTTTGTAGTTTCTATTATGAAATAATAGCACAAAGAAGTCCTATATATGCTTTACTCACATTCTATGACCTTTGACATTTTCCATGTTCTCTGTCTATATATACACAGTATTACTTTTTGCCTGAACCATTAACGTTGCAGATATAATATTCCTTTACTCCTAAATATTTCCTAAAAACAAGGCCATTCTCTAATATAACCACAGTATAATTATCAAAACCAGGAAATTAACATTGATACAGAATTATGATCTAATGTTCAGACCTTATCTGCATGTCGTCAATTATCCCAATACTGTCCACTACCAAAAAAAAAAAATCCCTCTGGTTCACGCCCAATCCAGGATCACATATTGCATTAAACTGTCATAGCTCTTTAGCCTCCTTTAATCTCTAACAGTTCCTCAGGCTGTCATTCACTGTCTGTTATAACCTTGACATATTTAAAGAGTCTAGGTCAGTTACTTTATACAGCGTCCCTCTGCACATTTAGATTTGTCTGATTGTTACCCACGATTACACGCAGGTCATGCATTTTTGGCAGGAATCCACAGAAGAGATTATGTTCTTCTCAATGAATAGATACATGTCAGTTTGTCCCATTATTCATGATGTAAACTTTGATGACCTAAGATGGTGTCTGCCAGGGTTTTTTATTGTAAAGTTTCTACTTTTATCTTAGTAACTGTTAGCATTTTGTGAAGAGATACTTTGAGATTATGTAGATATAGCAATCACCAAACTTTCACCCCGTAGTTTTAACATTCATTGATGATTCTTGGCTGAATCAATTGTTTGACAAATGGTGATTTTCTAACTACATAATCTTTCTACATTTATTAGCTGGCATTCGACTTTAGGAAAGCACCTTTTCCTTCTTCCTTGTTAGTGGGGACTCACTGATTCCTATTTTCTTCAGTAGGTTATGATCCATTATTATCACTTTATTTTGATGCTCAAATTGTCTCAAATTTGGTCACTGGGAGCCCCTTGAATTTGATTCCTGTATCACTTTAACATGTCTCCATCACTTTTTGAGCTACTGCTTACTTTCTACAACAAGGTGCTCCTGGTTCATCTTTTTAAAATTGTCATCAGGATATTTAAAATGAGATCTACCTTCCTAACAAAATGTAGTATTAACTATAGACATATTATACAGCAGATCTCGAGAATTTCTTCATCTCACATAAATGTAACTTTATACTCACTGAATAGCAATGCCATCTCTCCCTTCCCACGGCCCCTGGCAACCACTATTCTATTCTGTTTCTATGAATTTTAACTTTTTTAGATACTTTATATAAAAAATCATGCAGTATTTGTCGTTCTGTGACTAGCTTATTTCATTCAGCATAATGTCTTCAAAGTTCACCTCTGTTGTTGCACATGAGAGCGATTTCCTTCTTTTTAAAGGTACAATAATAGTCCATTTTATGTAGATACCATGTTTTCCTTATCTTTTCATCTGTAGATAGACATTAAGGTTGCTCCCACATCTTGGCTATAGTAATAGTGCTGCAAATAGTGATGCAATGAACATGAGAGTGCAAACAGTGCAAATATCTCTTCTGTATCCTGATTTCAATTCTTTTGGATAAATTCCCAGAAGTAGAATTGCTGGGTAATATGACAGTTATATTTTTAATTTTGTGAGGAATCCCCATATTGTTTTCCATAGTGACTATACCATTTTACCTTCCCACTGACAGTGTACAGGGTTCCAATTCTTCCAAATCCTTGCCAATACTTTTTATTTTTTTAGTAAGTCATCCTAACAGGTCTTAAGTAATAGCTCATTGTGGGTTTAATTTGCATTTCCTTGATGATTAGTGATGTTGAGCATCTTTTTATATACCTGTTGGCCATCCCTATGTCTTCTTTGGAGAAATGTCTATTCAAATCCTTTTTTCATTTTTTAAACAAGTTATGTGTGGTTCTGCTTTTGAGTTATAGAAAGTCCTTACATTTATTTTAGATATTATTTATCAGATACATGGCTTGGAAATGTTTTCTCTCATTCTGTAGATTGTCTTTTCACTCTATCACTCATTTCCTATGCTGTACAGAAGCTTTTTAGTTTGATGTATCCACGCTCTTCTTATAAATCCCCTACTTGGCCCTGGAATTGGTCATTTTTCCAAGAAGCCGTGACTCCTTAGGGGATGGCGGTACTTGGATACCAAGATCTAGATACTAGATGTGTTCTTTGCTACTGGGGCTTCCAATCATTTTTCATAAGCATTTTTTACTTAGTCATAATAACTAGATATTTGCAATTTCGAATCGTGTGTTTTCTACTTTTAAATCTTTTTCATATTCAAAAATTTTTAATGGTTGTATAATATTTCCTTCAGTGGAAGTAATAAAATATGGTCTTGGTTTGCTTCTTCTTTTTTTTTGAGACAGAGTCTCGCTCTGTTGCCAGGCGCCAGGCTGGAGTGCAGTGGTGCAATCTCGGCTCACTGCAACCTCCACCTCCCAGGTTCAAGCAATTCTCCTGCCCCAGTCTCCCAAGTAGCTGGGACTACAGGCATTTGCTACCACGCCCAGCTAATTTTTGTATTTTGGTAGAGATAGGGTTTCACCACATTGAGCAGGATGGTCTCCATCTCTTGACCTCGTGATCTGTCCACCTCGGCCTCCCAAAGTGCTGGGATTACAGGAGTGAGCCACTGCACCCGGCCTGCTTCATATTTTTCATAATTAAAAAAAAAAAAAAAACCTGGAATAGGCCTTTCTATCTATTGAAAATAGCCTTCTCATATTTAGGATTAAAAGGAAAATTATTTGGTGAAAGGTTACTGGCAATTTAATAACCGTTGACACAAACTGCAAAGCTGCTTTCCAAAAGGAGTATCCTAATCACAATACAGGAGAATCAGTTTGCTTTTATCCTAATCACAATACAGGAGAATCAGTTTGCTTTATTTTACACTTACTTCTACTGGGTTATTATCATTAAACTTTTAATTTTGCTATTTGAGAAACATATAAGCATTTCTTAGTAGTCATATCTCCTTACCGACAAGTACAAGATAATACTGCCTTTGTAGAATGACTTAAGAGTGTACTAAGGTCTTATATTCCGCTTAATCCGTACCCTGTAAGTTCTCATTATTTCTATGAGGTGGGAACCTAAATTTCAGAAAAGTGGTTTGTTCAAAGTCATACATGTACTAGGTAAAATCTTTAAAAGAAGAATGGACTCTGGCACCAGTTTTGTGCGTCTGAATCTTACTCCACAGCTGTGTAACCGTTGGGACGTATTTGAACCCTCCAGCCCTCCTCCTCATGTATGAAATAGGGATAAGAGTACCTACCTCAAAAGGATATTGTGACTATTAAATGAGTTATTCTATGTATTCTAACGCATAAAAGCACTTAGCGTAGTATTTGCCACATAAGTGCTATCTAAATGTTAGCTGCTGTTATCATTCAGATGGTGGCAAACTACGTGTTTTTAAGGGAACTTAATTTTGTTGCATGTCTACGCTAACTGTGTGATCGATGTTTTTACCGGGTACTATCATTTAACCTTCCCAATTCTTTAAGACAGAATTTTATGTTCATTTCTGCCTATTTTAGAGCTAAGGAATAGGAAGTTCCGAGAAGTAAAAAGTAGTGGAATCTCAATCTGCAGGTGACTAAAGCTAGGAGAGGTTAAGTCACTTGACCCAGTGGCAAAGACTGGGACTCGAACCCGGGTCTGCTCCCAAAGCCGGCGCTCTAGAGGGTTACGACGATTGAAACAGAAACACATCTAGAGATCAAGCGGCTGTATTAACGGGAAGCTCAGGTGTTCCCTGCACCTCTGTCCCAGCATTTTAATGTCGCCGCACTGTCTTTGTCTCTTTTCGAGCAGAGTTTTACAAGTCCCTGGCCCGAAAAACCCCCTGACCCTCTCCATCCCTACGTCCTCAGCCCTCACCTGGCCGAGTCGAGACCCGGACCTGACCATCTCTCGCAGCCTCAGAGAAGCCCAGATTGAGGGAAGAGAAGCCTCACAGTAAAAAGAACTATCCGCCGTGGGCTCCCGCCCCCCGAGCTTCCGCTTCCGGAAAGGATCCCGCCGAACGCCGCGCTTGCTAGTCTCCAACGCTACTCCACGGCCTTTCTCCTGCTCCAGGACCTGCGCCTTGGGCGTGCGCAGTAGATCCCTCCCGGCTTCCCGGTTCGTCACCCGCCGGCAGAGGGTGAGAGAAGCCAATAGACGGCGAACGGGGCGGGGCCGAGGCATGGCTGGGGCGGGACCGGGGCGGGACCGGGGCGGGGCCGCCGAAAAAAGGGTTGGAAACCCGGATGAGGACCCGCGAGCGTCAGAGGAAGGGACAGGGGTAGGAGGCGGATAGGTTTCAGAAGGAATTGTGCGCGACTTTTTGGGTTTTCGCTCTTTATTTTTAGTTTGGCATCTCGTGTGCCCTTTTGGATGATTTTTTTCTTGATATTTATAAAAATAAGACCTCCGGGTTATCTTTGCGTAAGTATGATGGCAATTTCAGAGTTACTCCCTGTGGCCACTCTCAGAACGGTGTCGTTAGTTGGCATTTTGGGTTTACTTCCATGCGTACTTGTCTCCTCTTGTGATGAGGCAGTTACTTTTGATGAAGAATGACACAGCATTCCTAGCATTGCATGCTGCACTCATTTTAATTGAGATTTTAGTCATTGGTTTTTAAGGCATTAGGTTTGGGTTAATGGTTTAAATGAAACTGAAGAGAGATAACTCAGTTGATTCCATTTCAACGGTTGTCCAGGCTGGAGTGTAGTGGTGCGACCTCGGCTCACTGCAACCTGCGCCTCTCAGGTTCCAGCGATTCTCCTGCCTCAGCCTCCTGAGTAGCTGGGATTACAGGTGTGCGCCACCACGCGCAGCTAATTTTTGCATTTTTAGCGAGGTTTCACCATGTTGGCCAGGCTGGTCTCCAACTCCTGACCTCAGATAATCCACCCACCTTGGCCTCCCAATGTTCGGGAGTGAGCCACCACGCCCAGCCTCATTACGTCTTAATGGAGAAAAGAGCTACCCTTAAAAGTCTGTTACAATTAATGTCAAAACCCAGGAACTAAAATATGTCCACCAGTATATCACACACTTATCCTGAGTGATTTTAGGAAACTTGAGTATTTCATAGACTTAGTTTTGAATTAGATCAAACTGTGTAAACCTCTCCTTTCCTTCCCCAGCCCTCTCATAAATTCATAACTTTCTGAGATATTCGCTCAAAATTAAGGGCTTTTCTTTCGGTTGATTTTTTTAAATTCGCATTGATTTTTCTTAATACATGTGTATTTTAGAAAATACGGATAAGCAAAAAGGAAAGACCTCATTACCCCTGAGTTATCACTCTGAACAGCTTGGTGCGTTCCCTTCAAGATTTTTTCCACCTATGTATATATGTATAAATGTATTACAACGATATGAAATAATAGGTATTACTGTAACATGAGTGTTTTAATATCTAATCAACATTGTTTCTCATTAATCTACAATTATATATGGCTGCCTGGTGTTCCATGATTCATTTTCCTAGTGTTGGGAATGCTGTGCCCCCACCCTCTTTTTCATTTTGTATTTGCTATTATAAATTATGTTGCACTGAGCTGAGATCTGCAAATTAACTAGATAGAGAGTAGAGAGCAGAGTGTTCTAAAGATGTGGAGACAGCATGATGTTGAGAAAGAGAAACCCAAAGAGGCTCTTGCTGCTGACGTATAGACAGTGGGGATGGAAATGTATGTAGGGGCCAGACTATGCAGTCCTCATAGGCTACATGATTTGCGTTATTGTCCTAAGCCCATTGGGAATATGTAAAAGTTCAAGCAGGGATCACAGTGAACTGACTGGTGTTTTACAAAGATCCATGGCTGTAGCGTACAGCAGGAATCTGCAATCTACAGTCCCTGGCTAAATTCAGTCTGCCATTCTTTGAAACAGCCTGAGAACAGTTTTTATATTTTCAAGTAGTTTTTTTTTTTAAGTCAAAAGAATAATATTTTCTGATGTGAAAAATTACATGAAAATCATCTCAATGTTATAAAGTTTTATTGAAACACAGTCACACTAACGTGCCTACACGTTATCTGTGCTACAACTGCTAAAGTTGAGTATTTGTGATAGAGACCGTCTAGCCTGCGAAGGCTAACATCTGTACTATCTGGGCCTTTACAGAAAACGTTTGCTGATCCCTTGCATAGAGGGTGCTTGGGGGAAAGGCAAGCATGGATGTGAACAATTTCTCTCCTCCTGCATCCATTTTCTGCCCTTCTCTGTGCCCCAGGGACTGGCATCACTCAGACATTCCCTCCAGCTTCAGGTTCTGTTTAGTCAATAGAAGAGGGAGAGAATGGGATACTTCTATCTCAGCACATTTGGCTGATCCATTGGCCCTCTGCATCCACAGGGGAGCCCCTGGAGTTCCAGTTCTCTCACACTCTAATAAAACGTCCTTCCCTTTGTGCCTTTAGTCTTAGGGGTGACAATGGTTTGCTAGTCCTTGGGTGCAAAACCCCCTTGTTGTTTTCCTTGTCCATTCTGTAAACCTTTTAATTATCTTCAAAATCTATATTGTCTTCTGTTTCCTGTGAGGACCAGACTGATAGGAAGTCCAGATGAAATATATTGGTAGCTGGGAGGGGATGAGGGGATCTAAGGGAGTTGGTGGTGAGGGAATATGAAGAGGACGTATTTGAGAGATGCATAGGAGGTAAAATGGAGAGGATTTGCTGACAGAGTTGGAAAGTAAGGCAAAGGGGAGGGATTTCTTGACCTTGGTTTCTGGGTTTTGTATCTTGGCGGGTGGTGGCAGAGATCCACATTTAGGAAGGAAGCTTGTGAACTCATTTCTCTCCAATATTTTATTATGAAAAAAATGCAAACCAGGAAAGTCATTTTTGGATATGTTAAATTAGGGAGTACTTTGGAGTCATCTAAGAAAAGTTAGCTACTGGATAGTTGAGTCTGGAGCTTGGCAAAGATGTGTGGGCTGCAGATACATCTTTCTGAGTTGTCTGTGGCTTCAGAAGTTGCTCTCATATTACTCCCTCAGGAAAACCTCTCTATCCTGCCCCTGCAGACTAGCTGTGTGCCCCGTACTACTGTGTAGTAGCATCATTTCTCACAGTTACAAACTTGTGATTAGTTATGTAATGTCTGTCTTACTAAGTAGAATTTAATCTCTATGAAAACAGGGACCTCACTTTGTTCAGAGCAGTGTCCCCAGTGCCTAGCACAATGCCTGGCACACAGTAGGAATTTCTTAATTATTTGTTGAATAAATCAATGAATCAACCATTGTTTAGACTGCTTTGGTGCATCGGGGCTGACAGCTGCTTGAATGTCTGAAGCTCAGGATTATCCAGGATTAGCCCTCTGAGCCTGGTCTGGAGGTTTAGTCCCTCTGGTATCATGGACACACAACTCTGCTTGTCTATCCAGTCTTTCATAATTCAGCACATTGGACCAATGACTTTGCCAATTGGCTCACCTCTGAAGTGTGAAAGTCTCTATTCAGGTTTGACCATGTTCCAGTTTATAGGAAATGACCAAAGTTGAAAGTATATGAAGATCTAAACTAAAAACACAGATTTATGGCCAGGATCTAAGATTCAAAAAGTAAGAGGCTGTGGATAAGAAGTCACATGTTGGGAGCATGAGCTCCATTCTGTTTAGAAAGATCTGAGGGCCTGTACTGTTGCCTTTCCCCAAGCCACTGAGTGCTCTTTGGGGCTATTTTGAATCTAGAGATTCTTGGCCTTTTGAAATAATATAAAACTTTGAGAAATTGCTCAAAGCTTTATAATTTTTTCTTTAGAAAAATACTAATGAGCACATTTTGGAAACATAGTTATATATGTATATGTATGTTATCAGAGGCGTTCAGGAGCCTATCCAAGGATTTCAGGTGAAGATTCCTATTCTAACCTAATTCGAAACCGGCCTTCCACATTGGGGTGTCCAGCTTATTCTGTTGCAGGGCCCTGGTGATCCTGGAAGTTGTCAGTTAACTAGGGATGGTAGTTCCCTGGTGGAAGAGCATCAAGGAGAGGAAGTGCATGGAGCATAGACAAAAATGGAATTGAGACATAATCTTTGCATTTCCCACTGAAGCTTATGTATCTGCAGTCTTCACTTTAATCAAAACAGCTTAATTTAGGAAAGAAAGAGCCTGCTGTTTTTGCTTTATAAAATCCTGATTTTATTGCTTCCTGAAAAAAATTTTAAAAGCAAAATACAAACCATATGTTACAAGGGCCTTCATTTGACAGTTTAACTGGGGTCACTCCAGGACTGTATAGATATTGCTGATTATGATAGGAAAGCCAGTGGGATGGGTCTGACAAGGATCTGTTGGCAGCAAGGATCAAGAGACCCCCTTTGGAATGATCTTGTCACAAGGAAGAAATTTTGGGGGACAGTGTGCCATGTTGTTTGTGGGTCAGGTGTGGATTTTAATACAGCACAATGACAGTCACTTATTGCCCTGCAGACCTTGAAGACTTGTGCCTGACCCAAAGAGAAACATTAGCAGTGATTAAAATGTTAAAATTTAGTTTTATTAAAATATCTGTAAGGCAGTGTAGCAGATGAAGGTGGCTTCCTATTGTGACCATCTATGACTTCCTGCCTGAGAGCCTTTTTTTCTGGAGCAAAAGGAGCAAGCTGAGGCAAGCTGCAAAGGCAGAACATTAATGCCTCTGGAAGATGCCCTCACTCAGTGACAGGTGGGGATTATCCAGTGATGGATGAAGAGCTTCCTCACCCCTTTGATTGGGATAACTCTGAGATGTTTTCTATGCTGTCTCCCAGAGTTCCTCAGCAGTATTGTTGTACAGAGCTAACTGGCTGGATAACACACCATTTATTGGCTTTCTTCCCATCACTATAATATCTTACTCTTCCTATCCCTATTCCACTGTTTCTTAGATCGCCTTCTAAATAAACTATTTGCATGTAAATCTCTGTCCCAGGGATTATTTCAGGTAGGGGGGTGAGGGGGTTGGAGGAATCCATATCTAGACAGGCACTGAGGATGTATACAAGGCATCACAGGTTTGGAGTCAGACAGATCTGGATTCAGATTCTTTCTCACCAGTGACATTGAACAACTTAATATATCTAAGGTTGTTTCTTAGA
>PVKV010037461.1:0-14767 GCA_004027835.1 Alouatta palliata
GGCTTATAAATAGGGCACGCAGCAAAGCCAGGAGGAATTAGATGCCTGCCTTTGTAGCCTGCTTAAGGAGCGCAAGCTCATGTACACCTTGAAGCATAAAGCAAAACAAGAAAATGGGAAAATGGAACTTTTAGTTCAAGTTTGGAGAGGAGAAAGAAGGATTACAAACTGGATTCAAGAGAGCAGAAGAATATTTACCTTGAATAAAGGCATCTTCCTTTCAATAAGAACAAGCGTCTGTGGATTTTTTTTAATTAAAAATATTACTGACCTTAGCAATTACTCACTTTTTCAAAAGATACTTAATGAGAAATCATCCCATGCCAAACACGATTCTGAGTGCAAGAGCAAGACACTAAAGTTTCCACCCTCTCCCTGTAGTGAGGAAGAGACAGACAACACGTAAGCCAATAAATGAACAAGAAGATTCAGAAACTGAAAGGCGCCGTGAAGGAATAAAACAGGAAATGGGATAGCCACCAGGAAGGAAACTCTCCTTCGGGTTAGTGGTCCAGGAGAGCCTGGGGCGATGGAGCTGTGATGAATGGCAGGAGACAACCAAGAGCAGACCTGGGAGTAGAAATTTCCAGGCAGAGAAAGTGCAAACGCAGAGATCTCAGTCCAGGAATGACCTGTACTTCAGCGTGACTGCAGTGAGGTGCTGAGTGGTGAGACGGTTGAAGAACTAGCTTTGGCAATTGTCCATTTTTCTCAAAAGATATATAATGAGAAATTATCCCATGCCAGACAGGATCCTGGGTGCAAGAGCAAGATGCTAAAATTGGGGCAGCCATATTAAGCCTAATGGCCAAAGCTAAGGTCTTATCCCCTGGTGAAGCCAGAGCCCTAGTGGAACACAGCAGCAGGTCGCACTCACTAACATTTTAAAGCATGTTTTTGCAAGGAACTATGCCAAGATCTCTATGTATTTCAGGTTTTTTTGTTGTTGTTTTTTTGTTTTTTTTTTTGCGATGGAGTCTCGCTCTGTCACCCAGGCTGGAGTGCAATGGCATTTCAGCTCACTGCAACCTCTGCCTCCTCGGTTGAAATAATTCTCCTGTCTCAGCCTCCCAAGTAGCTGGGATTACAGGTGCCCACCACCATACCTGGCTAATTTTTTTTGTATTTTTAGTAGAGACAGAGTTTCACCATGTTGGCCAGGCTGGTCTCGAACTCCTGACCTCAGGTGATCCACTCAGCCTCCCAAAGTGCTAGGATTACAGGTGTGAGCCACTGTGCCCAGCTGTATTTCATCTTTATAGCATCTCCATGATATGAAGAGAATAATGCCCATTTTATATGGAATAAAATGAGACACAGTGAAATTAATAACTCACCCAATCACACTAAGAAGATCATGATATGAACCCTGATCTGAAGAACTGGACAGAAAAATGAAGGTATCAATATATAAGAATAAGCTTTTTTTTTTGTCATTTCAAATTCAATTCAATTATCCAAGCATGCTCTGAGTATTAACAAGTGTGCAAATTGGCAACAAGTGTGAAAACAGGAATCCAGAGATTTCTATTGGCATAAAGGATATATGTGAAATTTTAATTCTGAGATGGAGTGACATTCAGTTGCTTCAGGTCTTAAATTTTTTTCAAAATTAAAATCCTAAGTAAATAAATGACTGGGGATTCTAGGTTCTTATATACTTTTGAGCTTACAGCCACCTTGAAGCAAAGCATGATTCCTAGGACAGAAACACGCATCAAGCCCGCTTTCCCTTGTCCACTCGGCTTAGACATCATATTCACAGGAAGCAACTTAGATGTCAAATTCACAGAGCTACAAGCCTCTGGTCATAACATTTTAATCAACTGATCAACATATAACTTTATTTGTGTTTCTTTTTTATTTTTCATGGCTTTCTCTTTCTTTATTGGGCACTTTGTAGATGTCATGCAGGTCTAAAAGTTACACTGTTAAGCCGGACACAATGACTCACGCCTGTAATCCCAGCACTTTGGGAGGCAGAGGAAGGCAGATCACAAAGTCAAGAGTTGAAGACCAGCCTGGCCAACATAGTGAAACCCTTTCTCTACTAAAAATACAAAAATTAGCTTGGCATGATGGCTCATGCCTGTAGTCCCAGCTGCTCAGGAGGCTGAGGCAGGAGAATCGCTTGATCCCGGGAGGCAGAGGTTGCCGTGAGCTGAGATTGTACCACTACACTCCAGCCTGGCAACCCAGCCAGACTCTGTCTCAAAAACAAAACAGAACAAAACAACCCTGCATGTTCTCACTCATTAGTGGGTGTCGAACAAGGAGAACACATGGACACAGGGAAGGTAACATCACACACCAGGCCTGTCAGGGGCTGGGGGACTAGGGGAGGGATAGCAGGGGGGTGGGGGGCTAGGGAAGGGATAGCCTAATGCAGATGATGGGGTGATGGATACAGCAAGCCACCATGGCACATGTATACCTATGTAACAAACCTGCACATTCTGCACATGTACCCCAGAACTTAAAGTGTAACAATAACAAAAAAGTTACATTGTTAAACAATTATTTAAAAACTGACCAGGAGGAAGGTCCTGGTCCAGAGCTCCAAACCAGAAGCCAAAAGAATGGGAGCCATGGGCTGGGGGGTATTCCTCCAACATCACCAAAACCCAGAAAACGAGGATCCTAAGCTCCTCTGCAGGCCAAATCCAGGGCTTGGGCCCTTGGGCTAAACCACAGGTGCCTCTGACTGCATCACACTCAGAGTAAGGTAACCAATAAGGGGCTGGAAGGAACAGCCAGCCGAGTCCAGATATGGACAGATGTAACTGGAAGGAGGACAGGAAACAGACAGGTACTGTCCAGCTGTAGATAAGAGAGTACAGCTAAGGCAGGTTGAGGGGCAGGGGAGAGGCGGGGGGAGCCATATTACAGCAATATAGGAGTGTAGCCCCAGGGTCCTGCCCCGAGCGACTGGTCAGGGTAGCAGCTGTTATTTCCCAGATGGAGCTCCTGACCTGAGCCCAGGTAGACGGCTTACATGCTGTGGGTCCTCTTGGTGAGCTTGGGCTCCTCATCCATCAGCTTGGACTTGAGGTGGTCCTTGTAAGCCAGGATGTCTCCAGTCCACTTGGTGATTGTTTGCTTCTCACAGACTCAAATTTCCTGTGCAACTTGCTAAATGAGTCTGAAGTCATGGCTGACCAGCATCATACCACCGTCAAACTCATTGATGAAATTTGCCAGGGCATCGATGGTCACAATATCCAGATGATTGGTGGGCTCATCCAGGAAAAGCATGTAGGGGTTCTGCCAGGCCAGCCAGGCCAGACACACTCGGCACTTCTGCCCATTTGACAAGTTACTGATTGTGCTCACCTGTTGTTTCCCGGTGAAATCATATCGCCCAATGATCTTCCTCATTTCTTCTTGCTCCTTAATCTCTGGGTAGCACTTCATCATGTACTTCAAAGGCAAGAGGTCTAAGTCCAGCTGCTCTTGTAAATGCTGATGGTAACCCCCGATCTTGACATGAGTGTTTTTGGATCATGCCATCTGTGGGCAGTAGCTCTCCAGTTAGCAGCTTCAGAAGAGTTGACTTCCCTGCTCCATTGTCCCTACCAGAGCCACTCGTGTGTCAAGGCCAATTCTAATTCTAGATTATTGTAGATGCAAGACCCATCTTTTGTATACTTGAAGTTCACATTTTGCACCATAATGATGGGTGGAAGGATCTTGCCACATGGTGGAAAATAAAATGACAGTGTCTTGTTGCTCACAACCCTGTCAGTCCTGATGCCATCATTTTCTTTTCCTTGCTCTGAGCCTGCCGGGCCAGCTTGGAACTGCCATGACCAAACCTCGCATTGTAGTTCTTCATGTGTGCAATCTGATCCTGCTCCCAGTGAAACCTCTTCATCTGGTTCTCCTCGAGCTCTAGCCGTGTCTTCACATACTGATCATAATTACTCGTATAATACTTCAGTTTCTTGCTGTGCATGTGAACGATGTTGGTACAGACACCATCCAGAAAATCCTGGGAATGGGAGAGGAGGACCAAGATGTGCTTAAAAGTTTTTAGTTCTTCTTCCAACCACATGCAAGCATCTAGGTCCACGTGGTTGGCAGACTCATCCAGAAGCAGCATGAAGTGCCGAATAAAGAGGGCTCTGGCAAAGGCAACCCTCATCCTCCAGCCCCTACTGAAGTCTTTTAGCTTCTTGTGCCACATGGCAGGTGTGAAACCCAGTCCATGCAAGATCCGCGAGGCCCTCATCTCTGTCTTGTTGGCATCCAGCCCCTCCAGGCGCTCGTAGAGCTCCATGAGCTTCTTACGCTCTGCATCCTCATGAACCAGAAGCTCTGCCTCCCTCTCCAGTATGGCTTGCTCTGTTTTGACTTCCATCACACGCTGCAAAAGTGTCTTGTCACTAGGGGACATCTCTCGAGTTTGATGGTAGATGTCCATGTGCTCAGGGACGGGCACTTCATGTTTCCCAATAGCAGAGAGCCCCACAGACATTCCAATTCCATTTAAGCCAATGAGGCCATAACGACGGCCTGAGTTTAATTCCAGTTTGGTGTCACTGAGCAGCTCTTGACCGTAAGGTGAGTGAGAGGTTGATAATATGATCAACGGTACTGTTGATGTGAGAGGCCAGGCCACCAGTGAGGCTCGAGCAGCAGCTTTCTTCATCTCAAAGTCCTCTAGCTCCTTGGTCAGCAAATCCACTTCTGTGGTCTCTCTGCCACTGGCCTCAGTTTTCTCCTCTGCCACCTGTGGTTCTGTGAGAGCATCTCCACTTTCTTTGTGTCCTTTTCTGGGCTGCTGTCAAACTTTGGCAGCCTCCTTCTTTTTGGCTGCCTTCTTCATGGCCAGATTAGAGGGCATGATGATGACACACAGGGGTAGGTTACTGTTCTTTCAGGGAGCTGGGCCCCTGTTGCAACCTAATTGTGTTTCTGTTTAAAGACATCTTATTTAATACATATAATTCATATTGTTGATTCATTACCTTTCAACTTACCACCACAAACACTGTAACATGCCTGAATGGAGCCTATCTAACACACACATTTTCTCTGTAAGACACCTCACAGACTCCTTGGCTTTAGGAACAGTACACAGCACTTCAGCAATACATTTTGTGGTGGAGGGGGGGCATTGTAAACAGCAAAATCAACATAAAGCACAAAAATGAGAAAAAGATGGCATTAAATAGACTGTGAAAAGAACGCTAGTTTTAGTATGAAAGTTGAAATGAGAATGCAGGGCATCACCTTGTTGAACCTCAGCTGGAATGTGGACATCAAACGACTTAAATGTTTCACTGTTCTGTGCATATGCATGTCTGCAAATCACTGTGAAAATGAATTTTAGTGAGTAGGTGAGTTAGCAAATATGAAATAGATAAGTAATGAATTACAAAAACACCAGTACTATATTTAATTCCTATATTTAACGAAGTCTTTCAAACCACCAGATTTTGGCCTCTTTGTGGAGAAAAATATCAAATGAAAGTGAAATGGTAAACAATATGGAGTGAGTTGGTGGCATGGCACACTTATTCCATGTAATTCCTGTAAGAATAAGTAAGGAACAACAAACTTTTCCTCTATCGTCTTAGGTTTAGTGGCTGGGCCTATGAACTAAACTGGTAAAAGACTGGTTAAAATAAGAAAAAAAAAAAAAACCAGAGTCTATTTACACATGGAATACGTAGGACACGAGGGAGAACTCACTGATGAGGCATTGGGAGCTTATATACCATCCTAACAGAGGGTGATAAATTGTGGAGACCTCACTGAAAAAAGGGGGATTGGAGCTGCTAGGGCAGGTAAACTGTGGGAAGGTGACTAAAAATATATAGCAGATAAGAATTGTTTGGCAAGATTGTTATGCAAATAACAATTTTCTCTTCTTTCTGGTAAGAAAAATGTGAACACCTTTACAAATAAAAATTTATGTCACCTTTACAATGGGAAATTTATGCCTTGCTTTTAGACAAAAACGGGGAGGAAGAAAAATTCCTCTTACGTCTGATGTTTCTTGATTGTCTTCAGTTCAAAATAATTCTTATGGGAAAGTGGCATATTTTGGGGTGGCACATTCTGATCATCTTTAGATAAAATTTATAATTATCATAGCAGAACAGATAAGCATGTCTTTGTTGTTGTTGCTTTTGCTGTTATAACAACTGTTAACAGATCATTCAATACAATGATGCAAACTAAGACATGGGTAAATTTTTCACAGAGGTGAGGAGTATATACAACAATATAAAAGACTATTCCAGAGTTAATTCTTATTTTTTGTCTTGGATTTTAATAAATGCAGCAGGAAAAATCTCCTGGGTCAATGGTCTGAATTGATAGAATGTTTACCTGAGATGCTTATCTGTTAAGCTCTCAGGATTTGCTAGTAAGTAGTTAGTAGGGACTCGAAGTCCTAGTTTGAAAATGGGGATTAGCAAGTAGGTTAAGGGTGTAGGTACTCATGTTCATGGCGATTTTAAGAAAGGGGTTACAAACTGGTTTTGGGGGAGGAGATTTTTGCTCTTAGACCTGTTTTCTTTACCAGCGGTGTGCTGAATGAATGTCTTGGAATTGCATGGGAATCCCTTTAGGTGGAGCTGGCTCATGCTGCTTAGCCGCACCCAGCACCTTCCTTATTGCCTCACACTTTGCAGTTGCTGTAGATGAATTACCTGCTTGGTCAAGAAGACAGTGCTGCAGACCATCTCAGAAGCTACTAGGCTAAGTAATAACTGCACAGTAGCACGAGCCCTTTGCCCTAGCACTGGCGCCTTGCATCTCTCTTTCCTCCCCTCTGCCAAAGGGAGAAATTTGCTTTACAAATTTGCAAAAAAAAAGGTGGTGTGTGTGTGTGTGTGTGTGTGTGTGTGTGTGTGTGTGTTTTCCTGCATCACTCACAGTCTTCACTCTTTCTTGAGTTTGAGTTTTTTTTCACATCATTTGGATCTCCATAATCTGAACAAAGGAAAGATTTCTTACTAATAGCAATAAGGCACATTCATGGGGAAGTCAGATGCCTGAGGATTTAGGGGTACTTAACTCTTTTCCCTTTTCCATGCTTTACAACTGTGATTAAGTCAGTGCAGACCACCCATCACCATTTCTTATTGCTTAATTAAGAAACATCTCTGAATTTTCTCCCTATTAGTTTCAGACAGATTAGAAGGAAAAAATATTTCAACAGATGCTAAAGAATCTTTCCAGTGATTTGAAGATTAGCAGAGTGCCTTTTATAGAGCTCTCAAAATGTTTCCTGACTGATTCTGCCAGAATTGAAAAAAAATTAGTGGCTGAGTACTTAATGAAAAGCCAAGATGCTTTGACAAAGAATTCCTGGGCAACTATTACTATAGCTCCAAAGAGTTATTGCGAATTAAATTTTATTCTTGTCCTTTATGATCTATATCAGGCAGTAGGTATGACATTATGGCTGAGATATTCTTGTCTTACACTGTTGTTAATAAAAGCACCCATTCATTAATATATGTGTACCAGCAGGAAATAAGAAATGGTGTGCTGCAGTTGAAAAGCCAAATATTGTATTGTCAACTTTGTAGGCAAAAGCAGCGTAAATACAATTAGAGTTCGGGGACAGGGTAATTACTGTCTCCATCTGGTAACACATTCTTTATCTGAGTTCAACTGTCTTATGGGTTTTAAGTGCTTATGGGGCATCTTTCTAGGCAACCTAATAGAGGATTACTTTTTAAATGTTACCTTGAAAGCTTTCCAGGATTGCCTTTGTCTAATAACACAATATCACATCTGGCATGATTGCCATCGCTGTAAAGCAAAATCTTTTAATGGTGTTTATTAAGTACTTCCCAAAGATGCATTATCACCAACATGAGTTAGTGTTAATAGGGAGTTATTAGTCAGCTCAGTCTTCAATATTGGTGGAAAAGCAGGCTCAGCAAGAAATGCATAATGAATGTAAAGCAAATACAAAACACAACATCCCTGCGGTCTGACTCCTTTCCCCGATGGATGGGAACATCGCATTTCACAGTCTAGCTGCTTGGTAATTTCTGAACAATGTCTCTAAAATATTTGGCATGAAATATCATGAGGTAAACAAGCACGAAGAACACAGCCGCTAAAGGGAGCCTTATGGGGAGAAATGGTATTTACTTTAATGACCATGGCTTAGGAAATTGCCATATTCCATACTGGGTTAATAAAGGCTTAGGGCAAAGTGGAGAGTGAATGGCAGCCGTGCTGGCTGAGAGCGTGAAGGAAATGTCAAGCACCTTCTCATTGTCACTAGAACATCAGAACTTTCTACACCCCTCTGCTCCTTCCCTGAGCCTCAGAGCCCAGAGCAGGGCTGGGTAAGAAAAAAAATTGTGATTAGGTTAATTCAGCAGCTGGGAAGGTATTTTCTGACAGTTCTGCAGATAATGGAGTGCTGTACACAGGGTAATGAGCAGAGAGAGTATGATTATAAGCTATAATTCAGTCAAGAGGTTAGATGATCTCATAAACAGTCAGCACAAAGTCACTGTGGTTTGTCTTGATATTATCAGGACCTTAAGATTGAACAAGAACTTTACTACTCAATATTTTGCCGTGTTTGTTCCTTTGGTGTATGGAGTAGGGGTGGGAACCAGGTCTCCATTTGCTCAATTATCCTAACACATATATATTTATGTGCATATACATGTGGCTTTATGTATATCCTCTCAGAGCTATGCATTCTCCCCAGACCCCAGGGTACATACAGGAAACACAATTTTTAAAATCTTGGCAGAGTAAAAGCATGCATAAAAATGAGACGATCATTATTTTTCTTGCACTTTGTTTGCAGTGGAGCCCACACTAGATTATTATTTCCAAAAGGTAACCTTTCTCCTTCCTTTATGCTACTGCAGAGCAGGGAATACTTGTCTCTATTCATTATGAACAGTGAACCTCTTCAGGTAACCACAGTGTATTTTCAGCTTTGGAGATGTCAGCATTTTCCTATCTGCTAATTCTAGCTCTGTGGGACCTTGAGATAGTCATTTAACTTACCTGTGCTTCACTTTCCTTACCTGTCTAACTAGGACAACAATAGTACCTACTATTTTTTTTTAGAATGTTTTATTTTTGGAATCAGGTGAATTAATACATGGCAAGGGTTTAGAATACTTCCTAGGGATTTTTATTACTAGTGTTGCTTTTGTTATTAAAATTTGGTAGGTGGTGTTATTTTCTCTTTGAGCAGACAGAGTACGCCTTGATCAATTATATATCTTTCCAAACATATATCATAGTGCAGGGCACAATAATATATGAATTGCATTTAGATTTTTGACTAGATTTTAAAAGTCTTGGGTAATATTTAAAATCCTAGTAGAAATCCTTGTCTCTACCCTGTAGACAATGCAAGTGTACATATTTGTGCCCAACTGATCTTTAAAGAATACCTTTAGGAACAGGTAATCTTGCAAAAGAAAGCCTATAGTATCCTTTAAAGGGTTGAGTGATTTAATCACAGGGTATGTTCCTTTTTTCCAGTGGCTGTCAATCTAAGAAGTACCTTTTTATATGTCGGGTATCAGTAGGTGGCACTTTTTATATCACACTTTGTTCTCTTTGGAATTCGTCCTCTCAGATGTTAAGTGGAACAGCACAAGGATCTCATAAATCCAGTGTAGGAATCATTGGAAGGTATTGCAAGTAGTTTATTAGGAGTAATAACTGAATTAGTAAAATATGTGAATGACTTTCTGTAAGTTGGAGTGGATTTGTTATTAGTTTTATGGTAATTTCATACCTATCACTTCCTTGCATTCTGGTATGCTCATCTGAGTGGGAGATAAAAGGGTGGGGTTACATGTAGTGCAATTTAATGTAAAAAAAAATTATTAGTACTACCTGATGTGAATATCACATGTCCTGTGGTATAGATGGCCAACCTAGAAACAGCATTCAAGAAATTGATCATATATGTGAGTCAAAACCAAAAGACAATGTTAGCAGATCATTTTCAACTTATCAACAACTTAGAACAATTTAGCTGAAGTTGTGGTGGGACTGCTAAGATTGGCAGGTAAAGAAAACAAGCTTCCAGTTACCCTCTAGCAGCAGCAAATGGAGCCAAAAAACAACTTTTGGGGTGGCACCCATTTTCAGTGGTTTTGTTCACTGATATATCCAGCAAAATTGCTGAAAAGCAGAAGGGGTCAACCACCGGGGACCAAGTTCCAAGTGGGGCTTATTTTGAGATGAAAGCAGGCTAGCGTTCAGAGCTAGGCATTTGTGAACTGGGATTATCTAGCATACTTGGCAATGTCTAAGTTGTTTTTGAATTTTTGATTCTGATTCCAGACGTTTTTCAATATAACAAGTAGGCAGGGAGATGTAAATAGGAAAATCACCAGTGAATAGCATTACCCATTACTTTCTTCAGCGGGGTGGGTGTTTTGAAAAATTATTAGGTGTCATATACATTAGAGTGTAAATTGATCATGTGAATAATCATTATTTATGCCTAGGGTGACCATATAATTTATCATTCATGTCAGGGACACCGTGGAGAGTGAAAGGGGTTCTGCTAATAATAACGCTGGGACGAGAGACATAAAGGGGACTGTCTGAGACAATTTGGGACATGTGGACTTTGTATTTACATGTAGTGAGTAAAGAAGAGTATTCATTCAACATACCAGAGTTCCTATGTGATTTCTTTTTAAGTTTTCCATTAAGTGCTATTATTTTATATTATCTGTAGAGAGCCTTCCCTTTCTATGACAGGAGACTTTTACAGTAGAGGTTCAGAAATGGTAAAATGAATAGAGGAAACTTATCATATGAGTCAGTAGTACTGGATTTTGTTTTTTCCTTCTTTTTTCATTTTGCTTCTCTCGCCCCCTACCCCCGTGCCATTCCGCAGCACTCCTTACTTGTTCATGAGGTACAAACAGGGGAAAGATCAAAGGCTTGCCCCAGAGGAAGGAAGACTTCAGATGTGGGGGAAATCTCTGTTATTCTTCCCTAAAGAAAGCCCTTTTGGTTGCCGATTTCTCCTGGCTCATGCTCTCTGTCCAATAATGCATTACTCGATGTAAAGTTTTTCCTTTTCCATAAAAAAAAAAAAAACCCTCTTAAGCTAAAACACAAGCACAATCACAGAACCCAGGCTCCGCTGTATAAAAATAGCCTTGATGAGCTAATTTGTATGCAATGGTTTAAACAGACAAAACCAATATAATCATTCCTGTGTCACTAACAAGATTTTCATAAAACTGTTTGAGTGAAATTTCTTGGGCTTAATATAATTTCGGGAATTCTCATTTTTTTTTACACAGGAACTCAGTATATAATAGCTCACAATATATGATTCAAAAGCAGAGACGAATCAGAGACTGTTGGGGTATTATTCTACCAGGCTCAGCACGAGAACTAGTGACTGGGTCCCTGCAGCTGAATTACAGGGCTGGTTCCATAACCTAGTAACAGGTTGACAGGAATAAGAATGATATAGATTCAAGTCCTTGCAATTTGGGTGGGCTGGAGGTAAGGGAAAGAAGAAAGGGAGTGAATAAACAAAAATAAGGTGAGAAGATCTTGGCTCCACTGTGTAGCTTCTCTGATCTGTACCGTAAGGACAGTAGCTCCTGCCTACTTCATGGAGATGTAGTGAAGATTATGAAAGAAAATGAATTTGAAAGCTCCCTTTAGGATGAAATGCTTTATGCAAATATAAGGCATGTTATATCAAGAAAGAAATAGGCTGGGCACAGTGCCTCACGCCTGTAATCCCAGCACTTCAGGAGGCTTAGGTGGGTGAATCACGAGGTCAAGACGTTGAGACCATTCTGGCCAACATGGTGAAACCCTGTCTCTTCTAAAAATAAAAAAATTAGCTGGGCGTGGTGCCGCATGCCTGTAATTGCAGCTACTCGGGAGGCTGAGGTAGGAGAATTGCTTGAACCTGGGAGGCAGAGGTTGCAGTGAGCCAATATCACGCCACTGCACTCCAGCCTGGCGACAAAGGGAGACTCTGTCTTTAAAAAAAAAAAAGAAAAAGAGAAATAAACAGAGCTTTGTTACAAACTTTTCCCTAATGTGATTGTGAGTTTTCTGAAACGTCTAGTGCAGGGGTCCTCAACCCACTGGCCATAGACTGGTACTAGTTAGTCTGTGGTCTGTTAGGAACCCGGCCGCACAGCAGGAGGCGAGTGGCAGGTGAGTGAGCATTACCACTGAGCTCTGCCTTCTGTCAGATCAGCGGTGGCATCAGATTCTCACAGGAGCGCAAACCCTATTGCGAACTGCACACGTGAGGGATTTAGGCTGCACACTCCCTATGAGAATCTAATGCCTGATGATCTGTCACTGTCTCCCATCACCCCCAGATGGGACTGTCTCCTTGCAGGAAAACAAGCTCAGGGCTCTCAGATTCTACATTATGATGAGTATAATTATTTCATTATATGTTACAATGTAATAATAATAATAGAAATAAAGTGCACAATAAATGTAACGCACGTGAATAATCTTGAAACCATTATGACTCTAACCCTGGTTTGTGGAAAGATTGTCTTCCATGAAACTGGTCCCTGGTACCAAAAAGGTTGGGGACTGCTCATGCGGAGAACCCTTTAAAGACAGACACAAGCTGTGCTCAATATCCCTGATTTTCTCAGGCAAGGACAGCAATGGCCCATGCCTTTTAAGCAAGCATAAGGTGGAAAGAGACAATGAAAGTAGTTTTAATTCCAGGAATCAGAAAGGCACAGGGGGTCCCTATGCTGCAGTCTTTATTTTAACTAAGAAAGCCCTCACAAGGACTTTGATTGGGCTGGGTGTTTGATGTCATGGTAATTTATAAGATGTTTTTAACAGTTAATTTAGTGTACAAAGCAGCAAAACGAGTTATCTGAGTTGGCTAATTGTTGCGCTGTTCTGATTTATATTTTAGGTCCACTCGACCATCAGAATAGATAAATTAGAGACAAGGCTAATATCCAGGAGAGTCACTGGAAGTTGGGCTAAGCTCTGTGAATTTGACATCTAAGTTGCTTCCTGTGAATATGATGTCTAAGCCGAGTGGACAAGGGAAAGCGGGCTTGATGCGTGTTTCTGTCCTAGGAATCATGCTTTGCTTCAAGGTGGCTGTAAGCTCAAAAGTATATAAGAACCTAGAATCCCCAGTCATTTATTTACTTAGGATTTTAATTTTGAAAAAAATTTAAGACCTGAAGCAACTGAATGTCACTCCATCTCAGAATTAAAATTTCACATATATCCTTTATGCCAATAGAAATCTCTGGATTCCTGTTTTCACACTTGTTGCCAATTTGCACACTTGTTAATACTCAGAGCATGCTTGGATAATTGAATTGAATTTGAAATGACAAAAAAAAAAGCTTATTCTTATATATTGATACCTTCATTTTTCTGTCCAGTTCTTCAGATCAGGGTTCATATCATGATCTTCTTAGTGTGATTGGGTGAGTTATTAATTTCACTGTGTCTCATTTTATTCCATATAAAATGGGCATTATTCTCTTCATATCATGGAGATGCTATAAAGATGAAATACAGCTGGGCACAGTGGCTCACACCTGTAATCCTAGCACTTTGGGAGGCTGAGTGGATCACCTGAGGTCAGGAGTTCGAGACCAGCCTGGCCAACATGGTGAAACTCTGTCTCTACTAAAAATACAAAAAAAATTAGCCAGGTATGGTGGTGGGCACCTGTAATCCCAGCTACTTGGGAGGCTGAGACAGGAGAATTATTTCAACCGAGGAGGCAGAGGTTGCAGTGAGCTGAAATGCCATTGCACTCCAGCCTGGGTGACAGAGCGAGACTCCATCGCAAAAAAAAAAACAAAAAAACAACAACAAAAAAACCTGAAATACATAGAGATCTTGGCATAGTTCCTTGCAAAAACATGCTTTAAAATGTTAGTGAGTGCGACCTGCTGCTGTGTTCCACTAGGGCTCTGGCTTCACCAGGGGATAAGACCTTAGCTTTGGCCATTAGGCTTAATATGGCTGCCCCAATTTTAGCATCTTGCTCTTGCACCCAGGATCCTGTCTGGCATGGGATAATTTCTCATTATATATCTTTTGAGAAAAATGGACAATTGCCAAAGCTAGTTCTTCAACCGTCTCACCACTCAGCACCTCACTGCAGTCACGCTGAAGTACAGGTCATTCCTGGACTGAGATCTCTGCGTTTGCACTTTCTCTGCCTGGAAATTTCTACTCCCAGGTCTGCTCTTGGTTGTCTCCTGCCATTCATCACAGCTCCATCGCCCCAGGCTCTCCTGGACCACTAACCCGAAGGAGAGTTTCCTTCCTGGTGGCTATCCCATTTCCTGTTTTATTCCTTCACGGCGCCTTTCAGTTTCTGAATCTTCTTGTTCATTTATTGGCTTACGTGTTGTCTGTCTCTTCCTCACTACAGGGAGAGGGTGGAAACTTTAGTGTCTTGCTCTTGCACTCAGAATCGTGTTTGGCATGGGATGATTTCTCATTAAGTATCTTTTGAAAAAGTGAGTAATTGCTAAGGTCAGTAATATTTTTAATTAAAAAAAATCCACAGACGCTTGTTCTTATTGAAAGGAAGATGCCTTTATTCAAGGTAAATATTCTTCTGCTCTCTTGAATCCAGTTTGTAATCCTTCTTTCTCCTCTCCAAACTTGAACTAAAAGTTCCATTTTCCCATTTTCTTGTTTTGCTTTATGCTTCAAGGTGTACATGAGCTTGCGCTCCTTAAGCAGGCTACAAAGGCAGGCATCTAATTCCTCCTGGCTTTGCTGCGTGCCCTATTTATAAGCC
>PVKV010037462.1:0-14772 GCA_004027835.1 Alouatta palliata
GGTGGTGGAGGGAGTCCAGCCTCCAAGGTGGGGGTGGTGGAGGGAGTCCAGCCTCCAAGGTGGGGGTGGTGGAGGGAGTCCAGCCTCCAAGGTGGGGGTGGTGGAGGGAGTCCAGCCTCCCGGCCTCCAGCAGCTCCTCTGTGTCTTCTCACTCACGCAGAAATGACCATGTGAATGCCTTCAAAGCCTGCTCACCACCTTCTAGGAGATTGCTGCCCTCAAGTTGGCCTTTTGCAGAAGTTCAGCTGGCGCTGCTGGTTAGGCTCCTCAGGTTCTAAGGTCCCTGATTCCTCCTCCTCAGGTCACAAACCTGTAGAGAATTGAGGACAGATGCCTTAGCCTAATGCCCCAAGACCCCTACCACCTGGTGCCTTCCAGCCCCACCTTCCTTTCCCCCTCCTGAGCATCACCATCATGGCCACAGCAGGGGGAGAGCAGCCCCAGGGCCAAGCACACCCTACTCTGTGCTTTTGCTCTTGCAGTCCTGGCAGGAAGTCCTTCATCCCCGTCACATTTTACCTGTCCTTCTTCAACCTCTAAGGTTACATCTTCTGAGAAGCTTTCCCTCCACAGCTCTGCCAGCAAACAGCTCCTCTACTTGGGGTTCCCAGACCCGTTTATGGGTCTGAGTCTGTCATTGCTGTCTCACTGCTATTTCTGCATATATCTGTCTCCTTCTCCAGAGCACGAGCTCCTTTGGTCATGCCTATTGATTTTTGTACCTCCTGGGTATGTCATGGTGCCTGGCGTGGAACATGTACATACTGAGGATGCATTTGATGAAATTGAATCCTGGCCCATGGCACTGCCTTCTGTGCCAGGCTCAGTTTAGCAGATAGCCTTCCCCTGGAGTTGAGAGGATCAGAACACATGTGCAAATACAGTAGTTTAACATTAATAACTTTGTCCAAGTTTTTCTTCTTCTTTTTTTCTTCTTCCTCTTCTCTTCTTCCTCCTCCTCCTCTTCTTCTTCCTCTTCTTCTTCTTCCTCTTCTCCCTCTTCTTCTTCGACAGGGTCTTGCTCTGTCACTTAGGCTGAAGCAAAGTGGCACAATTATGGCTTACTATGGCTTGGACTCCTGGGCTCAAGAGATTCTCCTGCCTCAGCCTCCTGAGTAATTGGGACTACAGGCATGTGCTATCATACTTGGCTAATATTTTATTTTATTTTTTTGTAGAGATGGAGTTTCTCTATGTCTTAAACCCTTGGCCTCAAGTGATCCTCTCACCTCAGCCTTCCAAAGTGGTGGGATTACAGACGTGAGCCATCACACCTGGCCCCAAATTCTTCTGGATTGAGTTTGGGATTGTGAACTCGAGACCAAATTTGAAACAGAAGATCTGTTGACATCGCCTCCTCCTTCCTGAGTGTCAGAATGAGAACTCTAGTTAAAGCATCTTTACCTTTCTCACCTGAAGACAGCCTGAACACCCTGGTGGGGAGGCAACTCTCCTTGGAGAGGGGGTATTGAGTTTGGTATTACTTAGGCTGAAGAAAGATGTGGCTGGGGAAGCTGGGCTAGAGTAGGGTATGCATGACAGACAGGCTAGGTCCAACTTGGGAGGCAGATTCAGAGCTAAGAAGCAAGGCCTGGTGTACTAATTCAAAGGGAAGCTGAATGTGAGAGCTTCGGGTCCATTCAGAGCATAGATTCAGCCCAAATGCCCATCGACAGAGAAATGGATAAACCAATTTTGGTCTATACATACAGTGAAATATTACTCAGCCATAAAAAGGAATGGGAAATCAGAGAATGCTACAATGTGAATGAACCGTGGAAGTATTATGTTACATGAAAGAAGCCAAATACAGAGTTCTCATATTGCATGATTTCATTTAGATAAAATTTTCAGAATTGGCAAATCCACACAGCGGATTGGTGTTTTTCAGGGTCTGGGAGGTGGGAGAGATGGGGATAACTGCTTAATGGGTATGGGGTTTTCCTTCTGGGGTGATAAAAGCGTTTTGAAAGTAGACAGAGGTGGTGGTTGTACAACATTGTGAATATACCAAATGTCACTACATTTTTAATTTGAAATGATTAATTTTATGTTGTGTGAATTTCACCCTAATAAAACACCAAATTGTAAAATAACAGAAAGGAAGTGCAGGTGTAGTCCTGGGGCATCTGGGTAAATTCTACTGCGTGTCTTTATTGTCATCCTATGCCATTCTATGAAGCCACCCACACATGTGGGTGTCAACCAGGGCTGCCGTTCTGCACATCTCCAGGGCACACCACCGGCATGATGGTCCATATGGATGGAGCTTGGTGGCCCTGTGTTCACCCTGGGGTGCCACTGGGACTCTGGCTGGGAGAAGGCTGTGGCAGAAGCTCTGGGCCAGCCTCCTTTATCCATGTCTCTTTCTCCCGTAGTCACGGTGTGATTCATTTTCCTCCCTGCAGCTGCCAACCAAGGGGGCTGACCACTGATAATTACGATCTGCTGGGTGGAAAGATGGCCTCCCCCTCTGTGGCATCAGTCTCTATCCCTGCTGTCCTTCCTGTCTCCCAAAACAGTGGTCATTGCCAGCACTCTGGAGATAGAGTGGGCAAGGGAGGGGGGAAGACCCTAGGTGATGACAGAAGGGACCCAAAGTCATTATTTTAATGGAGTCATTGGCTGTGTGTGCTTCCACATCTTCTTATCAATGTCATTATAATTAATTTGATTGCATCCTCTCCCTCCTCTCCCTCTCTCCTTTCTCATCACAAATGACTTTCCTATGCATATGCTACTCAAGGGGATGACAAGGTTCCACATGGCGGGCCCTTCAAAGCAGTACTGGCAACTCATGGGAGCTCCTGCTCACACATGGCTGCTTACAGAGGCCTCCTCTTTCCGGACATCAGCCTCTCTTGTGCCCAGAGCACTGGACACAAGACGAGGATCCTAAAGAATATCTAGCCTTTGCCGGTGGTATCTCCCTAGAGTACTAAGAAATCCTGTGTCTGACTCCCATCAGCCACAACGAAATCTAGGAACAAGGGCTCTAAAGAATTTTGCTTTGCTGTATTGTGCAGAATTCCTCAGCCACATGGAATTCTCCATCCTGGTAGTAGACTTTTCTTCCCACCCAACCCAGGCCTCATGGATTAGAAGCTCGTGAGGCAATTTACAATGGTTGTGGCGTAACCTGCCTCCTGTGTAAGGGTAGAGGTAGATTCCGTGGGTTTCAGAGGTTGCCAGAGGCTGGCCTCAAAGGGAAGGAACTGTGAGTGGGGATGAGAATGGTTTGCACTCACAGGTTTCTGTCTAGTGGGTGGGGTCTCTAGTGGTTCTTTCACTGTCTCCTTGTAGGTTGGCTTCACTGATGCTGCAAGGTGAAAGGGGAGCTTTCTGGATTCTGGAATAACTCCCACTTTCCCCAGCAAGTGCAGTCTTCCTTGGGCAGCCAGAGAAGCCTGTCCCATGTTGCCTTTCTGAAGCAGCCTCGTAAGAGGTCCCTGGTGTGTTTGTTGACTGCCAGTTTGGACTTCAACAGGGTTGGAAGCAAAGAGTACATGGCAGCTGCAAACAGCACCCACATTTAGCCCTTTGGCTGCTGCACTGTGGTCGTTTGCCTGGCCCAATGGTCTGCAAAATCTGACGGATTCTGGACTCTGTGGGTTGGACACTGAGGAACTGTACCACTCCAGCAAGCACGCTCTTGATTGCAAATGTGGAGGAATGCCTTGGAGCTGGCCACCTCTTCTGCATTCCTAAAGGAATCGGCGTCATTCCTTGTAGAGGTGGAAGGGGAGACTTAGACCATAAAACAGTGTGGCTGAGTGAATGGAACCCAAGAGAGTCGGGAACTTGTCTAAGTCCCGCCTTGGCCACCGTCTAGCTATATGGCCTTGGTCAAGCCATGTTTCCTTTATGGCTGTATTAGTTGGCTACTGCTGCAGTAACAAAGTACCACAAATTGAGTGGCTTAGAACAACAGGGATGTATTGTTTCATGGTTCTGGAGGCTAGGCGTCTGCAATCAAGGTGTTTGGGAGAGCCATGCTCTCTGAAACCTGTAGGGGACCTTCTTCCTTGCTTCTTCTGGTAGTCCCCGCATTCTTTGGCTTGTGACAGTATCACTCCAATCTGTCCATGGCATTTGCCATGTGTCTCCTCACATTGTCTTCCCTCTGTGCATGTCTGTCTCAATGTCCAAATTTTCCCTTTTTATAAGGACACCTATCATGTTGGATGAAGGCCCGTCCTAATAATCTCATTGTAATTTGATTACCCTGTAATCAAATAGGGTCACATTCTGAAGTGCTGGAGGTTTGCACTTTAACATATCTTTTAGAAAGGGAGGAAATTAACCTGTAACATGGGCCTTGTCTCCTTACTTGCAGAATGAGGGTTGATCTAGGCTTCTTTCCATCATAGATCTTCTATGACCCTATGCCATTTGCCAGGCACTTCCCCCAACCTTTTTTTTTTTTTTTTTTTTGCCAATGTAAAAAAATTGAAAGAAAAAAAAAAGAAAATCTGAATTCCCAAGCAGAGGAAAAGACAGGTTTTTTATCAGTGATTGTCAAACTGTAAGATTCTCCCAGGGAGCAGGTTACAATTGCAGCATTCTGGTCCCACTCCCAGAGATCCAGATCCTAGGGGATTGTGTGCGGTGTGAGGGATCTGCATGTTCACAAGCTTCCTGTGATTCTGAGCGGATGGTTCTCAGACCTCTGTGTAAGAAATACCACTGTAACTCTTGGTCCTTAGACTCAGGTTCTGTTCTCCCCTGAGAAGTGGAGGGCTGGAGGCATGTAGCCCTTAGCGCTTTGGACCTCCTGCTCCAGCCTTGGTCACTGCCTCATACAGAGACAGCTGCAGCAGGTGAGGCCCCAGCATAGCTGCTGTCTGGGGCCTTCTCTCAGGTCCTAGGGAGAGAGTTTAGGCTGTGTGAATAGGGCAGAGGCTGGAGGAGAGGTGGGCAGCCCCCATCACCTTAAGGCCTGTGACAAACACCTTTCATTATCACTGAGAGGAGTAAGTCACGTTTTGCAGTCCCAGGTATCTTTTCTTAATTGGTAAGACCGGGCTGATTTATTTGTTAATTAACAGATGGAGCCGCATGCAGTGACGTGGTTTGTTTTATTTATACTTGACAGGGGTAAGGCTTCTAGAGAAGCTCCTGAGGAGGCAGGATCTGCCTGAAGGAGGGGCTGGGACGGTGTTTGTGATGGAAAGGTGTCATCCTCCTGGTGGGGACCCTCAGGACTATACCCATCTCTCAGGTGTACCTCATATTCCTTTCCTGACAGAAAATCAGTGCCACTTCCCCATGGGGTTGGTAAATTTGTTTGGTCAGGTGAAAAACTGAAGGTATTATTTATTAAAAAGCTCAACATGTTCCTCCTCCCTTCCGTTTCTTCTTTCTCTTTTTTTTTTAGAAAAAGAGGGAGAGCGAGGGAGAGAAAGAGAGGGAGCCCTTCCATCGTTTCTTTATTCCTTTTTTCCACAGAGACTGCATGTCTGTGGTGTGTCGGGTCCTGTGCTATGTGCTGGGGAACCATTGGGGAATACTGCAGACACAGCCCTTGCTCTCAGAGATCAGTTGCTCTCCTCCAGACAGCGGGGTGACCCTAAGAGGCTGCTTTGTTTAGCTTAGTCCTCCATGATCAGAGTGAGGGAAATGAGAACCCGTGACCGGAAGATGCTTTGTAGGCACTGGCACTAAGGCAGACCTGGCCACACTGGATGGACCCTTGGTAGATTCCTCCTTCAGGCTAGACGGGGTTGTTGGGGATAGAGCCAGCTCCAGGACAGCTGCAGTATCTCTGGGAGCCTTTCCTTTCGCTCAGGGAGCTTTTGTGGGACAGAAGCCTGAACCTGCCTCTAACAGGTGTTTGTGGGCACCTCCCCTGATGTGGGCACTCCTGAGACATGCCTTGCCCCTAGCCCTATGACTCTTAATTTCAAAGGTCAGTACCAGGCTTCCAAGGTGTCCCTTCCATTTGATCCATAGCTCAAATTCCCTTTAAAAGACTGGCCGGTCCATGGCCACATCTGGGGTGAGTATCAGATATTAGTCAATGTCTACTTGCTTTATAATTATAATTTATAACTTAAGATGTTTGTTGGTTTTCCAATTACACTGCGCCTGAGCACATTTAATTCTCTTAACAAGCCTTTAAGGTAGGTCCTGTGATTACCTTCATTTTACAGACGAGGAAATGGAAGTATAAAGAGAGGAAGGTCTCCACGGTCTCCCAGCTGGTGTAAGGTAGGTCCTGTGATTACCTTCATTTTACAGACGAGGAAATGGAAGTATAAAGAGAGGAAGGTCTCCACGGTCTCCCAGCTGGTGAAGGGCAGAGCTAGGACCTGCTTCTGGAGCTGGTGCCCTAAACCACATCCACTGTCCTCCTCCTGGCATCGTGTAAGCCTTGTCTACTGCCAGTTCCATATCTACACCCATACCCAAATCTGCCTTTTAAAAATGCATCTCTCTGCACACGCTCGCACCTGCATGAATATCTGGACCCAGCTTTGCCTCGTAGTCAAGCACACTGGAGTGAGATGCCAGGTCTGCCTTCTACTCACTGTTTGTCCTTTCCGCCCTGCCTTACTATTGCTCCTGTTCTGTGTCCTGAGGGGCTTGGTGGCAACCTTTTCAGGTGGGCTGAATGAAGAAGAAGAGCAGCCTTCAGAAGGAAGTAGGTGCAGGTGGGTGGCACAGCAGCCGTGGAGCCAGACGATCTCCATTCACAGTCCTGCTCTGCCATGTACCAGCTGTGAGACCCTGGGCAAGCTACCTCACCTCTTCAGGCCTCAGTTTCTTCCTGGATTAAATGGGGCTGATAGTACTGGTCTCATATAGCTATTGTGGAGAGTAAGTTAGTGAACGCATGTGAAGTGCTTATCACAGCGATGAATAAATAGTGATGATGGTGGTGATGATATTGACAAAGATAACGACATGGACATGATAAAGATGATGAAGAAGGAAAAGGAGGAGGAGGAGATGTCAGTGTGATATAAAGACCCTTGTGAATGCTCTCCCCACCAACCTTGGGAGAATGTGCTCATCTCTCTGGCCCAGGAGAAGCTGCCTAACAGCTATGGAGGAAGCATCGCTTAGGAGCAATTTCCAAGTCTCTTCCTTGTGCAGCACAACCCCTGTTCATAGCATGCCCATCCTCCAGGGAGCAGCTTGACAGTGACCCATCCATGCAGAGTTGCATCACCAACTTCTACTTGGAAGTGCCAACTTCCTCCTTCTATTCAACTCTGCTGAGCCCTTTGCTCAGTCTGTGAAAGCAGATGGTATAAGGAATTAGAAAGCCAAGCAGCTTTGCTAAGACCCGGAAGAAGGTAATAGTTTCTGCCAAGCATTCATAACAGTTGCCACTGTGCTCCAATTAGGTGTCGGACCCTTCATACAATAGCCACAAATAACCTTGTTAAAGGGTGAGTCAGATCATCTCCCTCTGCTGCTCAGCACTCTACAAAGGGATCCCCATTTCACTCTGGAAGAAAAGAAGTCAGAGCTTTCCAGTGACCTCCAGTGCCCTCTGGGACCTGACCTCCCATTCCTTCTCAGACCTCACCTTCCGGCTCTTTCCCACTGCTCCAGCCACACCAGCCTTGTCTGCACTGCAAATAGAGCAGGGAGTTCTGCCTCAGGGCTTTTGCACTGGCTGTTTCCATTGCCTGGAATGCTCTCCCTCCAGATAGCCCCATGGCTCACTTCCTCACTCCTTTGAGTCATTTTTCAAATGTCCTAGTCTCTGTGAGGATCACAGTAACTACCGTGATTTAAATTGTAAACCCTTTCCCCACCTCCTTACTCTGTTTCATTTTCCCCTTAAAAACACTCACCTTCTAATACACTTAGAAGATAAGTATAATTGTCTAATTTATTGTGTTTTACATTTTCCCAATTAAAATGTAAACTCTATGAAGGCAACAATTTTTGCCTATTTTAACGTTGCAATCCCAGTGCTTAGACCAGTGTCTGGCACATAGCAGAAGCTCAATAAACATTTGCCGGTGGATGAGTGTGTGTGTATTATGTGCTTTACGTGTATTCTCCTAATTTAAAAAAGCTTACAACAAACAAGGTAGGAACTATGATCATCCTCATATTATAGATATGGAAACTAAGGCCTAGAGAGATTAAGCAGCTTTTTCAAGGCCACACAGCTGAATAATGGCAGAGCTGGTTTTGGAAGCTAGTATCACTTTAGAGCCTATGCTAATGCTAATTATACTGCGTTTTTTATCCATCCATCCATCCATCCATCCATCCATCCATCCATCCATCCATCAATCCATCACTCATGTTTGCTTCATCTACCCATCTATACATCTTCCCACTGTCCATCCATCTATCTTTTCTGTCTCTGCCTCTGTCTCTCTCTCTAGCAAAATCTACCTTGTACCATACACTACGATGAGGTCTGTGGACCCAGAGAAGAAATGATACATAACTGAATGATCATCGCCTTCAAGGAACTCACAGTAGTACAGCGTGATAGGCCTCTAAGGAGCTATATTCAGGTTTTTAGGAAAGAAGGTTGGTTCTAAGCATCACTAAGCTGAAAATCGGAGATAATTTTCTCCAAGTTCTGGCTTCTAGTAATATTAATCTATTTTCATCTTGTCCATGTACCACAGTATTCACAAACTCTGCACAAAAATCTCTACATAGGAAGGCAAAAGTCTCATCTGAACATATATATTTTTAGTGCCTGACACAGTATCTGTCTTCTGAAAGCTCCTGGTAGAAATCAGAGGAGGAGGAAGGCATGAAACTGGAATTATCAGTATATTGCTGCTTTAGCAAAAGATGACCCTGGTAGAAAATCACAAGGAAGAAACATGATGAAATTGTTTTTCTATTTATGTGCAATCCCTAAGGTTGAAGCTTAATTTTTTCATCTTGATCAGTGAAGTGTCTATATAAAGGGAAATTTGAACCTGGTTTCCTAGTATGAGATGCAGATTTTGTGCAATAGTTTCCTACTGGTGAAATGTAAACACAACTTTATTTGTTAATAATATGATGAATATTATTACTTCTAGCAATAATAGTTAACATTTGTGGAGCATGAACACTGTGCCAGACTTGTGCTAAGTGCTTTACATGCATTATTTGACTTAATGATCACTAAACCCCCAATGGGTAGGTAATATTAGATCTATTTTATATAGATGGAAACAGACTTGGAGAGAGTAATAATGTGTTCCATCTAGCCCAGTGCCTGGAATATAGTGGATGCCCAAACAGTGTTAGTCCCCTTCTTGGCTACTCTCCTTAACAGTACATTATGGTTGTAGAAGCCTTGAACTTTCTTAGACACACCTGGAGTCCATTAGTGTTTGCTGCCTATACCACCTCTTGGGTTAATGAGTTTTATAAGCTGACAACCAGCTGTGCAAAGCAGTAGTTCTTCCTTTCATTTGTTTTAAACTACCTATTTCAGGCTTCAAGTGGTGCCTCTGTAGATCCAGTGATTCAGGAGTTGATGAGCACATTCATGTTCGTCTTTGATAGCCTTTAATCTTGCAGCCATTTATTGTGCACCTGCTATGTGCCAGGCGTTGTGCTGTGGATACAAAGAAGAAATCTTCCCTGACCTTAAGGAGCACTTGCTTAAAAGACTTTGATTACCGGACTTGGCAATATAGTTGTGAGGAAAATGGACTTTGGAATCAAGCACGCAGAGCCGATATATTTAAGTACACAGGTTGTGCACTGCACAATTCCATTCACATTGAATACAGTTATGCACTGTGAAGTTGTGCAGTGCACGGCTTGCACATAGGCACGTGGTGACCTTGCAGCTAGGGGTAGGGGGGATGGAGGTCACAAGCAAGGGACTAATATTTTCTTTAAGCTTCTGCTTCCTTAAATGTAATATGGTAATCCTACTACCTTCCTCACAGGGTTGCCTTGAGGATTAAATGAGATCATGCATGCCGAGAGAAGATTACAGTGGCTGGCACATGGGAGCTGCTGAGTAAATAGGAGCCTTTATCATCTTGTCTTTCCAGATTCAAGAGTGTGCTTTGCTGTGCAGTGAGCTCTAAACAAGTCTGATCTTATCTGGGAAGGCTCAGACCCATCTGAGAACACGCACGTGGCTTATTGAGACCTTGGCGCTAATCAATAGAAATAGTGTTCTCAACTGCTGCTGGAAGGTTAGTAACCTCCTCCGAGATTCTGCTGCTGAAGTGGCTGCACAGAGGTCTCCCCATCTCTTTCTTGCAAAGATCAGACAGAAGAACAATACAAATTCTTTATTATTATCATGCAATAAATATTTGACATTTGTGCTTTGCCAATATCTTTGAACATCCTTCTTAGACTTGGGTAATTTGTACAGATTGTGATAATTTTCCTAAGGTAGGGGCCAGAAGACTTGCATCTCAGCTTCTTTGCAGCTGCAGCTGGCTTATGGCTGACATTTGGCCAATTAGACTCATCCATAGAGACTTGTTTAGAGGGTGGACAGTATGCAGAGGCTTCAGGCAGAGGGGGATCATTTTTCTGGGCAGTGCAGTGGTGGAGGAATTTGGTTCTTTGAAGACAATTGTGGCTTCTGACATCGAGTCCTGAGCATCATAGGAGGCAAATGGAGGCGGTACGATTTCCCAGAAGAGAACCCCCAGTGAGATTGGGTGTGAGTCCTGACTGTGTGGCTTTGGACATAGACTCTTGAGTTGCTGGGAGCTACCTATATCCTTTAATAAATAGTTGTGTTTTTTTTTTTTTCCACAAGAACTAGCCAGAGTGGATTGGGTTATTTATATCTAAGAAGGCTGGCTGACACTGTAGTAGTAATAATAATAATGATGTAATACTTATAATATAACTAAAAGCCCCTCCACATTAGCTTTGGCAAAAGTGATTAGGGATCCCAGAACTCCGGGTGCTTCTGGAAAGAATGCCACTGCCCCACCCACCCTGCTATGTTCCCAGATTCACCACCTCAGAGTCACCTTCTGCTCTCATCTCCCAGGGCTGTTTGTTGATCCTGGTTTATGTCAATGACGTGAGAAGCATGGGATTCCTGGGTCACCCCTAATGCCCAGGGTCTGCTCCCCATTGGGCTCCTTTTCTGACTTAATTTCCCATCCCCCACCCTGCCCTTGCTCTTGCCTTCTGGGACTCACAGTCTGGCAGCAGCAAAGGCCCATTTCCTCAGTCTCTTCTCTGGACATTCCTTCATTCTCCCCTAGGTACAGCAGCTCCTGGGAGTCCTTTTCCTTCTCACCACCATCAAACCTCTTGGCCTGGACACCTCCAGGAACAAGCACAGGAATCATCCTTGCTTCTCATGGCTGCTTCCACATTGTTCTCTGTCCCCCTTCTAAGAACCCCCAGCGTGAAACTTATGTCATCAGGTGTTGTGGTTACCTAATGACACCTGGTGACTTCTTCTGATTCTTCCAAGATTTTAGCCCCTGGCTTACTGTCTCTTTGCTCCAACCTCTCTCGTACTTCTTGGGGATTTCAGTATCAATGATGTTTTCAGGACCATGATGTCTCAGTTATTTGACATTCTTCTCCAATCTGCCTGTTCTCCATCCTGCCCCAGCCACTCCCCTCATGGTCATGCTCTGGACCTTGTCATTGTCAGTAACTTCCCTCTTCCAAGAGAAGCATGTTAAGGGGCCCACTCTGTGACCCCTAGTTTTATCCTTCTGGCTCACAAGCTCTGGTACCTTGACTCTAACAATTCTTCCCTCATTGACACATACAATCCCTCCATCCAAATACCCTTTGGTGCTTTCTGCCCTTCTCCAGTCCTGCCTTTTATTTTATCCAGCTTAAAGTCTATCCTTGTAACCACTCTTTTGCATACCTCTCTGTTCCTTTGCTCCTCCTCTCTTTATATTCAAGGAGCAAAACCCCAATCCTGATAAAGCCTGACTGTGTTGACTCAGAGCTTATACTTGTGCAGCTGAATGGCTGGGAAAAAGCACATCCTAATCTGTCGGATTTTCCTTCAGCTCAAGCAGGCTCTGTGTGCTGCACCCACCCTCCCATACTTTCCCACTGTTCACTCTCCCGTTTGTCTCTATGGCTGCTTCATTCCTTTTGTCCCCCCCAAAGCCTCAGTGCCTCTTCCCTCTGCTTACTCTCAGTGACTTCACATCCTGCATCACCGCCACCACAGCTACCCCTCCCTCCCATACACTGGTGCCTGTTTTCCAGCCTCTCTCTTGTCACCAAGGGTAAACTACCCATGCTCCTGGGCAAGGTTGGCCCTTCCACGAGTGTACCTGATCCCACCCCTGCCAGATGTCCAAGGGCATCCCTCTGCCATTCTCCCTACTGTCTCCTGCATCCTGTTTTCCCCTTCTCTGCTGCACCCTTTGTCTCAGCATAAAGTACTGGTCATATTGGATTAGGGTTATTTCCCCTACCTTTAAAAGAGTTCTCTTGACCCCACATCTCCCTTTAGCAAAACTCCTCAAAGGAGTTGTCCACCTCTGTGCCTCCAATTTCCCTCCTCCTATTCCGTCTTCAACCCATTCCAATTACGCTTCCCTCCCACCTCTGAAACTGCCATTGCCAAGGTCACAAAGGAGCTCCGAATTGCTTAATCGAGTGGTGAATTTTTTGTCTTCATCTAACTTGACTCATGGCTGACATTGGACAGAGCCGATGACTGTTGACTTCTCAAAACGTTTTCCTCACTCACCTTGCACAGCTTGCCCTCTCCTGGTTTCCTTTTTTCCTCCCCAGCTGTTTTTAACTCCCTGTCCTCTCAATGGTGGAATGCCCCTGAGTTCAATCCTTGGATATCTTTTCTGAGTGATCTCATCCAGTTCCATGGTTGTAAGTTCACAGCAGATAAGATGACTCTCTAATATGTATCTCCAGCCCTGAACTCCAAATCGTACTCAGTTTGTTATTTGACATTTCTACTTCGATGCCTAAAGATGAAGCGCTGATCTGTCCTCCAAACCTGCTAGTTTGCTAGAGCTGCTGTAACTGTGTTAAACATCGAGCAGCCTGAAAAAACAGAAATTCATTGTCTCACAGTTCTGGATGCTAAAAGATCAAGATGTCAGCAGGGCCGTGCTCCTTCTGAAGGTGCTAGGGAAACACCCATTCCAGGCCTCTCCAAGCTTCTGGTAGTTCTTGGACTGGTGGCAGCATCACACCAGTCCTTACCTGGTGCTGTTCCTGTCTATGGGTCTTTGCGTCCAAAATTCTCATTTTTAAAAGGGTACTAGTCATATTGGATTAGGGTCCGCCCTAATGACCTCATTTTAACTTATCTACATCTGCAAAGACCTTATTTCCAAATAAGATCACATTCGCAAGCATTAGGGGGTAAGACTTCAATGTATCTTTTTGGGGGGACAAAATTCAAGGCATAACACTGTTCCTCCCACTTGATCTCATTCTGGTAAATGGCAACTCCAATCTTCCACCTACTCAGGTCAAAAACCTTGGAGTCATCAGTAACTCCTGCTTTTCTTATACCCGAATAACCAATCCATCAGCAATCCTCTTGGTTCTGCCTTCAAAATGTATTCAGAATTGAAACAGATCTCATCACCTCCACAGCTACCTCCCTGGTCCAAGCTACCATCTTTCATCAACTGGATGAATGGCAACAGCCTCCTATCTGGTCTCCCTGCTTCTGTTCTTGTCCCCTATAGCAGCCAGAGTGACCTTTTATAAATGTAAGACAGTGTCTCTGCTCTGCTCGGAATCCTTCCATGGCCCCCCACGGTATGTAGATTAAAGATCAATGGCCTGCAATGTGTTACATGGTTCACACACGTCTTTATTTCTCTGGACTCATCTCTTACCACTCCCTATTCCCTCCATCTGTTGCATCCACCCTGGCCTCCTTGCTAGTTCAGCCTCAGGGCCTTTGCACTTGCTTAAAATGCTCTTTCCCTGGATAAGTACTTGGTTTGCTCCCTCACTTCCTTAGACTTTGTCCAGGTATTATCTTCTCTGTGAGGCTTTCCTTGACCAACAAATGTAAGATTGCAACTCTCCCATCATTGCTTTTCTCACTTTATTTCCTCTGCAGTACTAAGCGTCATCTGACATACTATATATTTTTCTTGTTTATTTCTTGTCTGTGTCCCCAACTTGAATGTATGCTCCTTGGGGACAGGGATATTTATCTATTTTGACCATGTTTGTATCCCCAGGCCTAGATCAAGGCCTAGATCACATAGATGATGGGAAATATTTCTATAAGTAATTGATTAATTGAATTAATAACAATAATGATTATAATGGTGAACTGACAGCAATTAGCAGCATTTGAAATATGGTCTTTAGTTTATCCTCCCAGGAGCCTGGTGAGGTAGATCTGATCCTCGTTTTGCAGATGAGAACACTAAGGCTTGATGTGATGATTACTAGCAGGTGACATTGCTGTTAGGTTGGTGCAAAAGTAATTGTGGTTTT
The DNA here is from genome assembly GCA_004027835.1 of Alouatta palliata. NCBI lineage: Eukaryota > Metazoa > Chordata > Mammalia > Primates > Atelidae > Alouatta > Alouatta palliata. The sequence goes on from PVKV010037462.1 coordinate 14,383, forward strand.
GTATTAAAAGTAATGGCAAAAAACACGATTACTTTTGCAACAAGCTAATTGTAACAAAGCAAGACTTGGCTTTGGAATCAGACCATCCAGGTTCAGATGCTCACCCTGCCTCTTTCTATGTGTGTCCTTAAGCATTTCCATAATTTCTTGAAGCCTCAGTTTCTTCTTCTATAAGATAGGGCTAATTCTTATTGTCTGGCCTGCTTGAACCCTCGTTGTCTGAACCCCACGCGTAGCCGAATTAAGTCAGGAAGGCACAGATGTAACCCCGTTCAGGCTTTATTGGAGATCCTCCGGGCGGGCCGGGCTCACACAAGGGAGGAGAGCCAGCAACCGCGCCCAGGTGAGCCTGCTTAGGGCTTTTATAGAGTTGTGGGAACTGGGCGGGGG
>PVKV010037464.1:0-14770 GCA_004027835.1 Alouatta palliata
CAGGTCCAGGTGGGGCCTTGGAAGTGGTAGACAGAGGGAAGAGCTGGGGAGGAGACTTTGGTCCCAGAGACCGGGAAAAGGGCCAGGACACCCCACCCCACCCCACCCCCACAATCCGACAAGTGAAGGTGGGGACAGAGGAGAGGAGAAGATGTTGGAAACGTCCCTGAAGCATGGGGGGCACAGGACGGGGTGCAGATCCGGAGGGCAGGGAAGAGACTGCCCTTGTGTGCATTGGAACAGGGGTAGCTCTGTGGTATGTGGGGAACCACAGGTCTCCCCTGCTTCCCAAGGCAGCTGGAAACACGTCACTGGGGCTCGGCAGTGAGGGACTGGGGTTCCCAGGCCCAGAGAAGATCATGGCAACAGAGTCCAGAGATGGTGTAGGGAGAAAGAAATCTGAAGGCGCAGGAGCCCTTCATTTTGGGGGACGGAGGAGAGAGGCACTGCTGCTGGCTCCTCTCTGAGCCCGGGGTCTCTGATCACACACTCTGAACTCAGGTTCAAGCCAGCCGGCTTCTACTCCCAGCTGGCCAGCTGGATGACTTGGGAAAGCATCTCTCCATCCATTTATCTCCTCGCCTGCCAAGTGGGGACCAAAATAGCACCTCTTATTGGGCCAATTAAATGAGGCCACAGGCATAAATCTTGCAGCCCAGGCCTGGCAGACAGTGGGCACCGCTGATGCGCTGGCCGGGACACTGGTATTCAGCGTAGCCTGCAAAGGAGGCAGAGAGGGAGCTGCCAGGGGAGTAGGAGATCTCTAAGAACATGAGGGCCCCAGGACAGGGAGAAGAGGCTGGGGCATCCTTACTGTCTGCAGTGACTGAGGCCCGGGGGAGTAGGAAGACGTGGTGGGGCTGAGAGGGTTAGGAGGAGGTCTTCAGCTCCTTATTCCAGCTCTAACCCTCCAGCCAGAGCAGCAGCATGTAATGGGACTGGCCTAGCAGATAGTGAAGAGCTGGCCCCACCTGTGCAGATGGCCCAGCAACCCCTGCCTGCTCAGAAGTGGGTTTTTTGTTTGTGTTGTTTTCCAGGCAGGGTCTCGCTCTGTTGCCCTTGCTGGAATGTTGTGATGCAATCATAGCTCTCTACAGCCTCAATCTCCTGGGCTCAAACGATCCTCCCACCTCAGCTTCCCAAGTAGCTAGGACTGTAGGCATGCCCCACCACACAGGCTAATTTTTGTATTTTTTTGAGAGACGGGGTCTTGCTACGTTGCCACTCTTGAACTCCTGAGCTCAAGTGATCCTCCCACCTTGGCTCCCCAAAATGCTGGGATTCTAGGTGTGAGCCACTGCACCTGGCCTCAGAGGTGGGTATTTTTTTAGACAAGAGCAGTTCCATCCAGGCTTCTCCCCTTGCAAGCCAAGTGACCGTGTAAATCATTGAGCACAATGCCTGGCACACAGTAGGTGCTCAATAAATCTTGGCCAATGTCATTATTATTATCGTAAAGTCCACATGGATGCCAAAGGCCCAGCACTCCACCAGTTGCAGTTTGCAGAGGCCTTTCATGTCTACTACCTCCTCTACACAACAGTGGTGATCGTTCCCGCTTAGCAGAGGTGAAAACTGAGGCTCAGAGAGAGGACCTTCCCAAAGCCCCAGAGCAAGCTGGAAACAGTCAGGACCCGATCTCAGACCATGTGTTTTATGGCCAGTGCTCCCAGCTGCCTCCCTGCTCTTTCCTGTGGGAAAACCTCCTGGACACAGGCGCAGGGTACCCATGATAACGCCATCTCCCGTCACACCCGCCCCAGGGCCCAGCAGTGATTGCGGCGCACATGTGACTCAGCCGTCTTCACAAAGGGAGCTGTGTGTCTGGTTCCCTAGGCCTGCCTCCCCCACCCAGTGCCCATCCCCCCGTCGGGAAAAAGCAGGGAGCCTGGCCTAGCCAAGATGCGGGGGAAGCAAGGTCATCCTCACCGCTAAAACGGGACAAACCTAATGGCGCTTCAGGTCCAGCCTTGGGATGCAAGAGGTTGGTGCCAGCTCAGATGATAGGATGAAAGGCTAGCACACAGGAGGGGCGAACGTGCCCAGATCCAAGCCTATTTTCTGAGACCTTATTTGGAACTCCGAGGACAGACTCCACCGAGCTGGCTCCCTTGGTGGGTGGAGCCTGGTCAGGTGCTCTTCCCATGTTTAAGCTGCATCTGGTTTCAACAGTGCTGGGGCTTGTGGTCAGGGAGGCACTCCCCGGATGCCAGCCGGGCTCCCATGTCCACACCTGGCTGCAGCACTGGCATCTCTCCACCCTGCCCCTGAAGGTTTCAGACGTGGAGCAGGTGGACTCCTGTTGAGCACTTATCCTGTGCCAGGCAGGTGACGCATTTTCCCCTACATGGGATTGCCCATTTGCAAGAGAAGACTGAGGCTCAGAGACGGAAAGGGACTGACTCAAGATCACACAGGATTAGAGCCCAGAGCTGCCTTATTTAATCCTGTTCTCCCCCCTCCATAGCCTCTTCTTAGTTCCAATGGTATCTTGACCACATGCCAACAAGAAATGGCCTTGGGCCCATGCAGGCAGACGTTCTCCCTCCTCCAGGGTCACCCTGTCCCTCCCTGCCGGGAAGAGGTTACTGCAGAATGCAGTTCCTTAGAGTTCAGGCTGGCTGGGCCTCCAAGGCCTACCCCTGCCTGCTGACCTCCCCAGCGGGGAAGGCACGCCTGGGTGCCCCGCTGCCCGAGATAGAAGGTAGACATCGTGGCTACCCCTACTTCCTAAGCATGACGGAATGTCTGACCTTTTCCCTAGCCTCCCAAGAGCACCTGGCAGGAAGGTCAGATCCAGCCAGAACAGGTCATTCTGGCCAAATCCCTGCCCCCACCAGCCTTCAAAAGCCCCTGAGCCCAGAGCAAGGCTGGGCTACCTCTAATAAGCCCTTCCTCACCCAATCACATGCCTACCGTGACTGTGGGTCCCTCTTGCAGTGTACATGGCTGGGCGTCCAGGGGCCTGGGTTCTTGGGTGAGACTCTACACATCCCTGGATGTCACGGTGCCCTCTGCGACTCAGGTGATTGAAACCAGAAGCACAGCCCCTCCTCCGAGTGTGGCTCCTGGGAGGACCCCTGCCTGACGCCTGACTACAGGCAGCCTTGTCTGGGGAAGCCCCAGTGCTTGGGAGGCTCCAAACTGCCCATCTCTCCACCTAGACTGTACCCAGGACCACCCTAAACCGCTCCAAGTAGCCAACTGTGAGATTTTCCATCAAATTGTCCAGATGTGACCTGTCTGTGCCTCAGTATCCTCACGTGCGAAATGGGGCTATCAGCCTATCTTGGAGGACCTCTGTCACTGCCACTGTTGTATCTTAGGTTTAGATACAGGATCCCCACTCTCTTTTAAGAGATGGGATCCTGCCCTGTCGCCCAGGCTGGAGTGCAGTGGTGCAATCAGAGCTACCTGCAGCCTCAACGCGTGAGCTCACAGGATCCTCCCACCTCAGCCTGACGAGGAGCTGGCATTACAGGTGGGCCACCATACCCAGCTTGGGTTCTCTTTTAAAATCCAAATTCCCCCTGTGGAGAGGGCATCAGAAGAGGCTTCTGACTCCTCTGTAGACACCTCCCTTCCTGAACTTGGGGTCCCAGCTTTGGCATGGGGTCACTAGCATCCCCTTACCTCAAGGCCACATCCCAGCTGCTGCTCTTGCCTCTAAAATTGTGCCTCCACCATCAGCAGCTCCCTTGACCCTGGCCTGTGAGGTCGGAGTGGCAGCTGCTCGGATGCCAGGCTCGGGTCAGGCGCCTCTGGTCAGGCAGTGAGACATTGTCGCTCCTGTGCCAAGGGAGGCAAATGAGGCCCAGAGAGGTTTAGTAACTAACCACAAGGCGGCACAGCAGTGTGCAAAGATGGCAGTACTTGCTCCATCTCGAGGAGGACTGTGTATCATCTCACTCGACGCCAGTGTCCCCAGATGTCAGCTTTGATCTCCCCGTGCACCCCACCTCCACCCCCAAGGTGTTGGCTACAAGAGACCTCCCACCAGGAGGATCATAAAGGGAGCGCCTCTGTTTCCTCACCTGGAAACCAGGGCTGCCACCACCTCTCTCGGTAAAATAAAAAGCTGCAGTTGAAACTACTTTGTGGAAAGGCCACAGAGCGCCCAGCCCACCAACACCTCCCAGAAATGCCGCCTTCCGAATGTGCCGTGCCCAGCAGCCAGGAGCTCCCGGGGTCTCCCCCTGCGTGCTGGGGCATAGATGGCTCAGAAGGCATAATGGAGTAATGATGACAGCCACTCATTAGCAGGGGCTGCCTAATTAACAGAGGGAATGTGGGGGGCCCATTTGCTGCCCACACGCCCCAGGGAGCCAAGTTGGTAGAGCAGACACGGCGCCAGCACCCCACCCGCAACTCCAGACACCCACCTCTGGCTGGCGTGTGCGGCCCATGAGACCAGGGGAGGGGCCTGCTTCTGCAGTTTCTGGGTTCACAGACCACTGCCCCTGCCCCTCCTTCATGGAACAGACAGGGAAACAGGCCCGGAGGGAAGGGGAGCCTGGCCCAGGGTCCCACAGGAGGCAGAGGCAGGGCCGGGCCCTTTCTTCCACAGCAGTTCCCTGTTCCAAAGAGTCCTCAGCCACCATTGAGCAGCCTGGCCCAGAGGAGACAAGCAGCTGGTAGAGGGAGGGACCCTTTGAGGTTCCCCTCCTGCCTCTTGCAGTCAGGGCAGGGAGGCCCGTGCTGGAGGGTGCAGGGAGCTGGGGGGAGCAGGAGGACCCTCTGCTGGCTGGGCACGCCCCCAGGCCTGCACCCGGTTCCTTCCACTTGGTTTGCCAGGGGAGCTGGCCTTCTTCTCCCCAGTCAAAAGTCAAAAGACCTGACCTGGGCCAACCTGCTCCCAAACCGGTTTCTGTGGGATACCAGGAGGAAGTGGCTCAGGGTGCTGGGGACGCAGGCCGGAGGCTTCGGGTCCCGCTGCCTGCCTCCCGTCTGTGCTCAGGGCCCACTGCGTCGCCCTTGCCCTGCGTCCTGCAGCACCCTCCTCTGGATGCCGGGGACACACCTCACACCTGCTAGTGTCCGGGGGCTAGGATGGCCACCACGCCAGCATGCCCGGCCACGCTGTGCACTGCAAGGGGTAACCCCAGAACAGCCAGGGCCTGCATGGAGAGACACCCAGTACCCTGAACAGGCTGAGGGCCAGGCCACACGCACCAGGACCCTCAGGGCACTGAACTAGACCTGAAGGGGCACTAAGGTCAAGGGAAACAGGCTGTCGGCGCACCCCACTTACCTTTCCCACCCCGTCGCCCACCCGTCTCTTACCTCCAGGTCTGGGCAGGTCCCTCACCGCCCTGCGGCGCCTGTGTGGTCTGCTCCTCCCCCTCCACCTCCTCCAGGGTCACAGGCACCCAGTCTGAGCTTGTCTGGGCTGGCGGGCAGCCCCAGGTACGGCTCCGCCTGCTGTCTCGCCCCATTTCCGGCTGCCCTGCAGCCACTGAAGCCGCCACCCTCTTATTCCCAGGTATCCTTGCAGGGACCAAGCTGGCCCTTGGGTGCTGAGTCCCCCCACCACTCACCTCTCCGTGGACTTCAGCACCTCTCTCCTGGGAAGCAGGAGCTGCTGGATGAAACTGGGGGAGTCCTTGGGTGTCTCTGGGTCTCAGCGGCCGCCCAGGGCTGTTGGGAGATGCTGCCTCTCATTCGTAATTTGCCAACTCTTTGTGAGTTTCTTCCTGCCTCCTCCCTCCGTCCAGGCCCCGCCTGAATCCGGGGCCCAGACTCACCTGCCTGTAATAAAAACAGGCCCCAGCCAGCAGCTGGTGGGGTTGGGAGGCGGAGGCGAGGGGGATGGAGAGTCCTGCTCATTCTGCTATCTGAGTGTAGGAGGCCGGACAGAGGGAGAACTGAGATAGACAAAAGGCAGGGATGGAGGCCTCTTCCCAGAAAGGGCACAGCGGCCCCTGCTCCAGGCATCCTGGAAGGGTCCCTAAGGAACAGAGTCCTCCAGGCAGGCCCTGGCCCAGTCGCCCCTAACCCTGCCTGCCCCGCCCCATCCCATCCTTCACTCCTTGTCTCAGTCCCGAAATTCTCAAGGGGAAGCTTCTCAAGTTCTCACCCCCAGGCACCCCTCATCAGAGTGCTTTCTGATTCCTACCTCACATCCCAACAATGAGAACACCAAGCCCCGCCCCGCCTTCTAGGAGCCATCCGGGCGATTGCTGATTTCTTCTGCAAAGTCTCTATCAGGTGCCGCTATGGGTCACACCTGGTGCAAGGCTGCATGCACCTAAATGCACCTTCCCCCACCTCCCCTCACACCACTGTTTCTCCCACAGTCCCCCAGGGTCCCCCTCGGCCGGGACCAGTCCCTAGGTGTCGGAATTCTTTCCTTCTTGATCTGCGTGCCCTGCTAGAGCACCAAACCAAAGAACCAGCACAGGGCCTGGGATCGCGAAATTCTGGGTGGCTGATATGTGCGGAAGTGTGGGAAGAAAGCACAGACGTGGATGGAAGTGCGGGCAGGCGGGGACTACGTCGCGCCCTCAGCCAGTGTCTATTGAGGGCCTGCTGAGCACCAGGCCCGGTGCCAGGCATGAAGGATCCTGCAGCCAAGAAAACACAGAAACCTTTGCCCTCTTCGAACTGCGGAGAGAGAAACAAGAAATGAATAAGCAAATAAGTATTAAATAGATCCAGTGGCAGCGGGACACAGTGGCTCACGCTTATAATCCCAGCGCTTTGGGAGGCTGAGGCAGGAGGGTGGGGGGGGGTCACCTGAGGTCAGGAGTTCGAGACCAGCCCACCCAACATGGTGAAACCCCGTCTCTACTAAAAATACAAAAATTAGCTGGGTGTGGTGGTGTGCACCTGTAATCCCAGCTACTCAGGTGGCTGAGGCAGGAGAGGCACTTGAGCCTTGGAGGCGGAGGTCACAGTGAGCAAGGTTGTGACACTGCACTCCAGCCTAGGCAACAGTGAGACTCCGTCTCAGACAAACAAATCAATAAATGCAGTGGTAAGAATTATGGAGCAAAATTAAGCCAGGAAAAGGGGAAAGAGTGATGGAAGTGGGGTGGGGCAGCTTAGATGCTGTCTGGGAAGGGACACATGAGCACAGACTGAATGTGGTGAGGAAAGGGACCTTTGGGATGTCCCCTGAGGCCAGGGCTTGGTGTTTAAGGAGCAAGGAGGAGGAGGCTGGCTCAATTCTGTGGCTGAGCAAAGGATCCCAGGTAGAGATGAGATGCAGGAGGTAAAGCAGGGATGGGCAGACCGACGGTCAGATGGGAGCAGTGGTGGGCCCAGGTCTGGTGGAGCTGGGTCTGGACTGGAGCCCTCTCTGACTCCCCACGGTGGTAAAGGACGGGATCTGCTGGCCACAGCCCAGATCCATTCCTGGAGACCAGCCCAGACCCCAATGGCATTCCTAGTCCCAGCTCCCTCTTGCCCCTCTTCCCCATGGCAAGTTAAGTTTGCAACAGCCAACGCCACCTCTGCTGCAGCCATGGGCATGCAGGCCTGCTCTGCCCTGCCAGGCTCCTGCCTGAGTACAGATGGATCTGGGGCACGAGAAGGGAGATGGAGTGTTGGAGAGAGGGAGCCTGCAGATGGCAGCCTGACCTATTGACTCCGGGGTTTCCCCATGGCCCCAGAGATGCCACCCACCCTGATAAGGACACCAGGGGAGTCCCAGTGACTTCCTGTCTACCCGCTGGTGACTCTGCCACTCCTGATGCCCATGCTCCATCCACCATGCCCTCTGCCCTCAGGGCCGCTGGCTTGTGATGGAGCAGCTGGGGCTGGGGCTGGGGCTGAGGCTGAGGCCCTGGGCTGGGACCTTCACTCACTAGGTGCACTTGGGGAGGTTTCTTAACCTCTCTGTGCCTCGGATCATCTAGTAAATAAGGGCACTCCCAGCACTTTGAGAGGCCGAGAATGGTGGATCACCTGAGGTCAGGAGTTCGAGACCATCCTGACCAACATGGTGAAACCCCATCTCTACTAAAAATACAAAAGTAGCCAGGCGTGGTGGCATGAGCCTATAATCCCAGCTGCTCAGGAGGCTGAGGCAGGAGAATCGCTTGAACCGGGGAGGTGGAGGTTGAGACCGTGCCGCTGCACTGCCGCCTAGGTAATAAAAACAGGTAAAGGAAGAAAAGAGACAGGCTCAGGAAATTGCTTCAGCAGGTACCTAGGGTGCATTTGTGGGGTGAGGGACTTTGTCTCTGGGACCCCTCCCCATCACCAATCCAGGACCTGGGATAAAGGGGTGGAGCTAGAGAGTGTCCAACTCTGTCTGGTGGTCACAGGTGATAATAATAGCTAGTATGTAATCCTGGCAACCAGGCACTGTGCTAGGCCCATTACAGGGATCAGCCCGCGGTCTCCTCACCACGCCCCGAGAGGCGGAAGCCACTTTATAACTTTTTTTTTTCACATGGAGTTGTCCCCCAGGCTGGAGAGCAGTGGTGCGATCTCAGCTCACTGCAGCCTCCGCCTCCCAGGTTCAAGCAGTTCTCCTGCCTCAGCCTCACAAGTATCTGGGATTACAGGCATATGCCACCACACCTGACTACCTTTTGTATTTTTAGGAGAGATGGGGTTTCACCATGTTGGTCAGGCTGGTCTCGAACTCCTGACCTCAGGTGATCTGCCCTCCTCAGCCTCCCAAAGTGCTGGGATTATAAGCATGAGCCACCACGTCTGGCCTCTTCCCTTTACTTTACTTTTAGAAGGCAAACAAGGCAAAGGCATGTGCCCTCATTTACTAGATTTTCCAAGGCACAGAGAGGTTAAGAAACCTCCCCAAGTGCACCTAGTGAGTGACGGTCCCAGCCCAGGGCCTCAGCCCCAGCCCCAGCTGCTCCATCACAAGCCAGCGGCCCTGAGGGCAGAAGGCATGGTGGATGGAGGATGGGTGTCAGGAGTGGCGGAGTCACCAGCGGGTAGACAGGAAGTCACTGGGACTCCCCTGGTGTCCTTATCAGGGTGGGTGGCATCTCTGGGGCCATGGGGAAACCCCAGAGCCAAGAGGCTGTCATCCGCAGGCTCCCTCCCTCCAACACTCCATCTCCTTTCTGGTATCCCAACCCCGTCTGCTTCACCATGTTGGCCAGGCTGGTCTCGAACTCCTGACCTCGGGGAGTCACTTTATAATGTGGGTTTTACAAATAGGGTACAGGGGGTTCAGGAACACAGCTGAGGTCCCACCCGGGCAGTCTGACTCCAGAACTCCCACCAGGACTCCAGGCCCCTTATCAACTCCTGGGTAAGCCCAGTCTCAGCCTGCCCACCTCTCAACCCCACTCAGTGTGGGGCCTCAGGAAATACAGACTCCTTCCCTCCTAGGGCACACAGGAGGTGTGGAGGTGCATGAGAGGTCCCCAGCTCTGACGTCTCGGACTCCAGCAGGGCTGCAGGCTCAGCCTCCCTGCTCCCTCTGAGAGCCGGTGCTGCCCACGAGGTTAAGGAGTGAGCTCTCTGTCTTAAAGGGAAGCCAAGGAGTTGTTCAGCTAGGGCGTTGTAGATAAGACACTTGCCACAGCTACAGGGAGGACTAAAGGGTCTCTAAAATCACTTCCTACTCACGGGTTCATTTACTTGGGCCATTTTTCACTAACTCACGCATTCATCCACTAACATGATATTTGCGGGTGCCAGAGCCTTAGATTTATTTAGAAACAAACAGCTCATAGAGCAGGCAGCAGAGGCATGATTAGCCATGGGGGTCTAGAGCAGACCGTCTGGGTCGGCATCCAGCTCCGCTGACCAGTCGGTTTATCTCTCTTAGCCTTGGTTTGCCCATCTGCAGAACGGGGTTGATAGCAGTATCTATCCATGGAGTTGTGAGGATTAAATGAGAAAATGCTAAGTGCTTCCACCCATGGCTGGCACGTGGCTAAGTGCTCAGTAAACATCTGCCACATCAAAATACAGAGGGGAATTTAAATTACTAACCTTTGGGCAGTGCAAAGTGGCTCATGCCTGTAATCCTAGCACTTTGGGAGGCTGAAGCGGGCAGATCACTTGAGGCCAGACGTTTGAGACCAGCCTGGCCAACATGGCAAAACCCCATTTCTACTAAAAATACAAAAAATTAGCCAGACATGGTGGTACACACCTGTAGTCCCAGCTACTCGGGAGGCTGAGGCAGGAGAATCGCTTAAACCCAGGAGGCGGAGGTTGCAGTGAACCAAGATTGTGCCACTGCACTCCAGCCTGGGCACACAGAGAGAGTGTGTCTCAAAAACTAAAAATAAATTACTGACCTTTTAACCCCTTCTGGTCTGCAGTATTGCCTCCTCACATTAGAACAATAGGAAAACCCTCCTCCATTCTGGCCACATCTGGAAGAAGGTGGTCTCCATGCCACTGCTCCAAAGCCAGCCCTAGCAGCAGCCCCACCATCTTCACCATGCTTTCCAGAAGAGAGGTGAGGGCTAGCTAGCGCATGGCATTACCCTGCCTCCTGCGATCAGTCCATCAGATCAGTCCTCCACTCTCTGTATCCTGTGGTCACACCCAAGTTCTGTCAATACGTGATCATGCATCTGTGAACTGTCTCGGGTCTCACTCCAGCCCTGGGTCTATCCCTCTCCAGCTGTGTGGTGCTGAGCAGGTCAGGGCCCCCCTCTGAGCCTCAGTGTTCCTCATCTGTGAAATGGGGATGATGAGAGGGCCGTCCTGCCATATTTTCAGGCGGATCACATGAGGATGCCTGGGGTCGGGGGGAGGGGGCAGGGAATCACTCTGAAACACACCATGCCAACCAAAGGCTCCCCTCACTGTCCCAGCAGCTCTGAGGAGTGCCTGTCCCCATTTTACAGATGAGGAGATAGAGGGTGACCAAAAACAACGCGAAGCAATCCACCAAGCCTCCGTGAGTCAGTAGCATCAGACCACTTCCGTGGCATTCCGTGACACTGCAGAGCTTTCCAGGGGCAGCATCGGGGGCCTCTCCAGGTGCCTGAGTTCTGCCAGGGTCGCGATAGGGGCGACTGAGTCACCTCCTCTGGGGGCATTTTCAGCTGCGCCTCCCCAGGCATCCTCAGAGTCAGCAGCTGCTGTGTACCAACTACACACAGGAAACAGGTGAAAGCCAAATGTCAAGCCTGGGGGCAGAGGCTGTGGCCTAGAGCAAGGCAGCTCACATACCCTGGGCCCCCAGTGGCTCTCCTTCCATCCCTGGAGCAGGCCCGACCTGCCCAGAGATCTCTTTCTGGGACCAGATGTCCCTCCTGGCTCCTGATGTCCCTAGAGAAATGCCACCCTCCCGTCCCTTTTATGGCCCAGTTCAAATGCCCCTTCTTCCAAGAAGCCCTCTTGGAGTTACCCCATCCTCTTTTATGGGAAGTCAGGCTCTGAACCTCTGAACCCCTGAATCCCAACGTCCCACATCCCTTTACTTATAAGAATACTGATATCCAACACTCCAAAGTACCTCTCTGTGCCAGGCCCATTCCTAAAACAGCATGGATTGATTTATTTAATCTGCATAACAATCATTTGAATGGAATTACATAGGGGGTTATAGACAGGGAGACTGAGACCCAAAGAGATTTAGGAACCTGCCCCAGAGCGTACCACCAAGAAGTGCCAGCGTCAGGACTTGAATCCATGTCTCTGTTAGACCACAAGTCCGTGATCTATCTCTAGATCGTGCAGTTTCTCAGTGAATATATTTTGTTCAATGATTCAACAAACATTTCCTAAGTGCCCACCAAGTGCCAGGCCTCAAGTTGGGCTCTGCCTGACAGAGCCTAGAGGTTCCCTGCCTTCATGGAGCTTATAGTTTGATGAGGAAGTAAGGTAAGTAATTAAACAATCCATGAAGTAATTAATCAAATAATTCACTAAATATGAAGGCAAGTATATGTAATGGAAGGACAACTAAAAAAGCAAACTAAACAACCAAAGAGTGAAGATGGAATAGGGAATGCACTTTATCCAGGTAATTAGGGAAGGCTTCTTGGAGGAGGTAACGTTTGTAACAAGGTCCTGATGGATAAGGAGGAGCCAGCCTTGGAAAGAGTGCGCCTGGGGCTCAGCACACCAGGCAGAAGGAAGAGCATGTGCAAAGGCTCAGAATGGGGAATATGTTCACTATTGGAGTGAAACTAGCAGCTGGTAATTGTGGCTGGAGCACAAAGGGAAGGGAGAGGAGGGCAAAGAGCCAGGCTGTGAAGACAGGGACGGAAGTACAATTTTAGTCCCAGGGCAGTGGCAAGCCATGGGTAGATTCAAACAGGGAGTGAGGGGATCGATTTATCTTTCAAGGAAGGTAGCTGAAGGACTCAGCCCTGCCTTGACGAGGTAAAGGCTACTGATCAGGCTAGCCCTAGCAGCCTCTCCTGCATGCCAGAACAGGCAGAATTCTCTCCACTCTTTTGTTTTTTAGTTTACTTTCTTCTCTGCCCCTTCATTACATGTATTTGTCTTCATATTTATTGAATTACTTGATTAATTACTTTATTGATTTTTTGTTTCTTATCTTACTTCTCCATCAAGAAATTGAACTGTTGGCTGGGTGCAGTGGCTCGTGCCTATAATCCCAGCACTTTGGGAGGCCAAGACAGGTGGATCACTTGACATCATGAATTCGAGACCAGCCCGGACAACGTGGTGAAACCCTGTCTCTATTGAAAATACAAAAAAATTAGCCAGGAGTGGTGGTGGGCACCTGTAATCAGGCTGAGGCAAGAGAATCGCTTGAACCCAGGAGGCGGAGGTTGCAGTGAGCTGAGATCACGCGACTGCACTCCAGCCTGGGCAACAGAGAGAGACTCCATCTCAAAAAACCAAAATTCAGCTGCCGACACCACAGGGTCCTGATAGCCAGAGGTCACTAGGGACCAAGCAGAAGCCCCCCAGAGTACAGGGTAGGAAGGCAGCCCCCCACCCCACTCCCAGGGAGGAGACACTGGCGCTGGTCCACCCAGGGCAGCGAAAGGTAAGCAGCTGGTCCACCCATCCGTGCGTGCTCTGCAGCCTCTTGCTCCTCAGTCCTGGGCAGGCCAGACCTGGCCTCCTCCGCCCCACATTAGTGGTGGGCTGCTAAATATTAACAACTGGCTCTCTGAGTGTTGTTTGGATACGAATATTGATATTTTCATTTACATTAACAAGTAGGAAAAAAGGGAAACAACAAAGATATATGTCGAAATTGCATTCGTCCATCAATGACGTGAGCAATTTTTTGCCAAGCGGGAAAATAGTCTTCAAATACTGGAATCTTTGCTGAATCTGACATTGTATACGGATTTTCAATAGTTGGCTGAATCAAATCATGGTTTTCAAATTGTTTGTGCTGTTCGTGATGTGATGGCCGCAGACGGGACACACTGATCACACATAATGCGCTTGAATAAGACTTCAGCACTCTCTCGACTCCATCTAGACGATCAACAACACAACAAAGCAAGTCCTGATTTGTCGCATTTGTAGATTTCTGTGGTTTTAATACTGTCTGACTAGGTGCAGTATCTGTAATCTCAACACTTTGAGACGCCAAGGTGGGAGGATCGCTTGAGGCCAGGAGTCTAAGACCAGCCTGGGCGACATACTGAGACCCTCCCCCATCGCTACCAAAAAAAAAGTTCTAATAAATAAATACTTCTGTCATGGAAAATTGCAAGATAGCAAGCATTGAACACGGCATTTGGAAAAGACAGAAGCTCACCATTCTTTCAACTCTACCAATGCAGCAGATGGCAACTTCAACAGCAGAGATGGATTCATTTGCTATGGCGATCACAGCCAAGTACCGCAAACAGGGCGGATTGAACAGTAAAGTATTCTCTCACGGTTCTAGACGTAAGTCCAAGATCAAGGCGTCGGCAGGACTGGTGACTCAGACGGCTATGAAAGAGAATCTGCCGCACGCCTCTCCTCTGGTTCCTGGTGGTTGCCTGGCCATCTTTGGCACTGCTTCACTTGTAGAAACATCGGTCCGATCTCTGCCTTCATCTCCAAACGGCATCCTCCCTGTGTGTGTACGTGTGTCTCTGTCCGATTCCCCCATTTAATAAGGACACCAGTCATATTGGATTAAGGCCCACGCTAATAAACACCAATTAACTTGCTTATTTCTATAAAAACCATATCTCCAAGTAAGCTCACATTCTGAAGTACTCAGGGTTAGAACTTTCACATATGAATTTGGGGCAGAGAGGAACAGGATTTAATCCATTACAATGAACGATGGTGGTAAAATAATCAGAAAGTGGTACATTCTGGGTATTTATTGTCTTCTTAAATGTTACAGTCTTAAGGATATGTTCTGAGAAATGTGTCATTTGGTGATTTTGCTGTTGTGCGAACATCATAGAGTGCACTTACCCAACCTAGAGGGTGAGTTTTTTTTTTTAAATAATATATATACTTTTTATTGCATTTTAGGTTTGGGGGTACATGTGAAGAACATGCAAGATTGTTGCATAGGTACACACATGGCAGTGTGATTTGCTGCCTTCCTCCCCATCACCTATATCTGGCATTTCTCCCCATGCTATCCCTCCCCAACTCCCCACCCCCCGCTGTCCCTCCCCTTTGTCCCCCTGACAGACCCCAGTGTAAGATGCTCCCCTCCCTGTGTCCATGTGTTCTCATTGTTCAACACCCGCCTATGAGTGAGAATATGCGGTGTTTGATTTTCTGTTCTTGTGTCAGTTTGCTGAGAATGATGGTTTCCAGGTTCATCCATGTCCCTGCAAAGGATGCGAACTCATCGTTTTTGATGGCTGCATAATATTCCATGGTGTATATGTGCCACATTTTCCCTGTCCAGTCTATCATCGATGGGCATTTGGGT
>PVKV010037465.1:0-14770 GCA_004027835.1 Alouatta palliata
GGAGGGGAGAGGCGGGTGCAGGAGGTGAGGGCGGGAGGAGAGAATCCCAGGGCTGGAGGTGAGGGAGGGAGGAGAGAATCCCAGGGCTGGAGGTGAGGGGCAGCAGTGGCTGCAGGGCAGGTTGCGGACGGCTGGGAGAGAATGCAGGCGTCCCTTATACCCCGTCCACTCCTAGGCCTTTGGAAATGCCAAGACCCTCCGGAACGATAACTCCAGCAGGTTCGGGAAGTACATGGACGTGCAGTTTGACTTCAAGGTATGGGATGTGTCTGCTGTGAGAGGCTCCCATTAGGTGTGAAGCGCCTACTATGTACCAGGGACCATTCCAGGTGCTGGAATTCCAAGAATCCTGCCTCCCAGGGTGATAGACAGTAAACAGAAATGTAGGCCTTGGCAGAAAATGAACCACAGTAAGCGGTAAGGGCAGTCGCAGTCGGGATAGGTGGGCTTCGCTGATAAAGTGGTGTTTTAATGAAGTCCTGACAGCTGGGCGGGGTGGCACCTGTCTGTTGTCCCAGCTACTCTGGAGGCTGAGGCAGGAGGGTCGAATGAGGCCAGGAGTCTACCCCAAGCAGTGACTGCGCCCTGCGCCCCAGCCTGGGCGACGGAGCGAGATCTTGTCTCCAAAAACATCCCTGTGTCTGCTTCTTTGGGAGGTCGGGAGCAGATGAATGGATGGTGGGGGAAGCAGGCTAAGCGGGGAAACCGGTTAGAAGGCTGATGTCATCGTGGAGGTGACCGTGGAGGTGACCGTGGCTCAGGCCACCGTGGTGCAGTGAAGTGGTAATTCTGGATGTTTTAAGAGTTAAGGCAGCAGGATCAGCGGCCTGATGGGACGGAGAGTCTGGAATAAAAACAGGCTTCCAGGAGGACGGGCAAGGCCTTGGCTTGAACAGCGAGAAGGATGTGGCCACCACTGGCCGTGACGGGCAGGCGCTGACGGGAGGGTGAGGTGTTCAGTTTCGGGCCTGTTGAATTTGAGGTGCCCATCTGGCATCCAGGCGGAGCTGCCAGGTGGACGGAGTGGCGTGTCCCCATTTCCTAGATGAGGTAGCTGAGTCCGGCGCGGGTGGCGTGCTGAGCCACACAGCTCGTGGCAGGGCTGGAACTGGAGTCCCGGTCTGGCTGACGGCAAGGGCCAGGCGTGCAGGAGGGAAGAGGGCCTTTTCCCTGGTCCCCCTGACCAGGCCCCCTGTCCTGCCCTGCCCACAGGGTGCCCCCGTGGGCGGCCACATCCTCAGTTACCTCCTGGAAAAGTCCCGAGTGGTGCACCAGAACCATGGGGAGCGGAACTTCCATGTCTTCTACCAGCTGCTGGAGGGCGGTGAGGAGGAGACACTTCGCAGGCTGGGCTTGGAGCGGAGCCCGCAGAGCTACCTGTACCTGGTGAAGGTGAGTGGCTGGCCGGCAGGGCAGGCGCCACCCAGGGGTCCGGCGCCAGGGCTAGCCACCCAGCTGTGCCTTCCTCCAGGGCCAGTGTGCCAAGGTGTCCTCCATCAATGACAAGAGTGACTGGAAGGTCGTGCGCAAGGCCCTGACGGTCATCGACTTCACGGAGGACGAGGTGGAGGTGAGGCCTCTTCCAGGACCCCCTTTCCTCCTGCCGTGCCCCGAGTCACCTTCTTTCTTCTTTTGAGATGGAGTCTCACTCTGCCAGCCGGGCTGGAGTGCAGTGGTGCATTCTCAGCTCACTGCAGCCTCCGCCTCCATGTTCAGGGGATTCTCCTGCCTCAGCCTCCCAAAGTAGCTGGGACTGCAGGCACCCGCCACCACGCCCAGCTGGTTTCTGTACTTTTAGTAGAGACAGGCTTTCACCATGTTGGCCAGGCTGGTCTCGAACTCCTGACTTCAGGTGACCTGCCCGACTCGACCTGCGAAAGTGCTGGGATGACAGGCCTGAGCCCCCGTGCCCGGCCCCCTCAGAGTCACCTTCTACCTTTAACACCCTTTCCCACTTGAGCCCCTTTTCCTCTCAGACCTTTCCCCCACCCCTGCGTGGCCTTCGCTGGTTGCCCTCCTGGGGCTCTCTGGCGCCACTCACCCCACCTGCGCCCTGCCTGCTCCCCTAGGACCTGCTGAGTATCGTGGCCAGCGTCCTGCATTTAGGCAACATCCACTTTGCTGCCGACGAGGAGAGCAATGCCCAGGTCACCACCGAGAACCAGCTCAAGTATTTGACCAGGGTGAGTAGGGCAGGCAGAGGGTGGCGGGAGGACGGTTGGGGGGGGGATAGTGGGAGCGGGGGTGCACTCTTACCCTCTGCCCTCGGCAGCTCCTCAGTGTGGACGGCTCAACGCTGCGAGAAGCCCTGACGCACAGGAAGATCATCGCCAAGGGGGAGGAGGTGAGGGGTTGGGGTGAGGAGAGGGGTGAAGGGGAAGGAGGTGAGGGGGGAGGAGGGGAGGGGGAGAGGGGAGGGGAGGGGGAAGAGTTAAGGCCAAGCCTCTGCTTCAGGTGTGGAGGTGCAGGTACTCCAGGGCAACCCCCACTCCCATCACTCCCCTTCCCCTGGTCTGCTCCCTGGGTCCCCTCAGCAGTGCTGGAGGGACGTAAGGAAGGTGGCTCAGAGAAGCACAGTGAGAGCTGGGCGCTGTGGCTCACACCTGTCATCCCAGCACTTTGGGAGGCTGAGGCGGGTGGATCACCTGAGGTCGGGAGTTCAAGACCAGCCTGGCCAACATGGTGAAACCCCATCTCTACTAAAAATACAAAAATTAGCTGGTGGTGGTGGTGGGCGCCTGTAATCCCAGCTACTCGGGAGGCTGAGGCAGGAGAATTGCTTGAACCCGGCAGGAGGAGGTTGCGGTGAGCCAAGATCGCGTCACTGCACTCCAGCCTGGGCAACAGAGCCAGACTCTGTCTCAAAAAAACGAAACTGAAGCACAGTGAGCTAGCCAGGGTCACACAGGAAGAGGGTAGCAGACTCCCGCCTTGGGAATGAGGCCTCCTGTCCCTCCACACCTTCCCTCTGGGGTGGCCACTCTGTTCCTGCTGGGGTCCCGCGGCAGCACCCCTCCCCGCGCCGCAGGCTCACTAGAGCTGGGAGTGCAGTGGTGATGGCTCGCTGGTCTTCTGCTTGAGCCTGCGGGAGGCCGGGTGCACAGGCTCGGTGGTGTTCCTCCCCTCGCCTCACACCTCGCCCCCAGCTCCTGAGCCCGCTGAACCTGGAGCAGGCTGCCTACGCGCGGGACGCCCTTGCCAAGGCGGTGTACAGCCGCACCTTCACCTGGCTGGTCGAAAAGATCAACAGGTCACTGGCCTCCAAGGTGAGGGCTGGGTCCGGCTGCTCTGAGGCGGGAGGAAGGCAGAGGCGGGGCCAGGGCTGCAGGTGGGCTGGCAGACATCACAGGGGCCATGTCTTTGGTTGAATGACTGCCCTAGGATGTGGACAGCCCCAGCTGGCGGAGCACCACCGTCCTTGGGCTGCTGGATATTTACGGCTTTGAAGTGTTTCAGCATAACAGGTCAGTGTCACCTTCCCCTGTCCCATCCCTCCTCCCGGGTCTCCTGGCCTGGCCCCTCTTCTGTTCTCCCCCCCTACAATCTGTCCACCCAGGTGCCTTGTCCTGGTCCCTCTCTTCTGTCCCCCCGTTCTGTCCCTGCTTCTGGGTCTCCTGGCCTGGACCCTCTCTTCTCCCCCTCATCTGTCCGCCCAGGTCTCTTGTCCTAGTCCCTTTCTTCTGTCCCCCAGCCTCTGATTCTTGCTCTGGGACTCGCCAGCCAGCTGGAGGCCGGCTCTGTGTTTCATACATGTGTTCAGGGGCCGCGTCCTGCCTTCCACCCCTCCTGGTCCTCTGTGCCTTCTGAGCCGCACTGGGCTCTTCTCTGTCCTCACAGCTTTGAGCAGTTCTGCATCAATTACTGCAACGAGAAGCTGCAGCAGCTCTTCATCGAGCTCACGCTCAAGTCGGAGCAGGAGGAGTATGAGGCCGAGGGCATCGCGGTGCGTGCAAGCGCGGGGGCGCTCTCCGTTGACACAGCCCGGGGGCCTTCTCCGTGGGCGAAGCCCCGGGGCGCTCTCCGTGGGCACAGCCCAGGGACCCTCTCTGTGGGCAAAGCCTGGGGGTGCTCTCCATGGGCACAGCCCGGGGGCGCTGTCCATGGGCGAAGCCTGGGGGCGCTCTCCGTGGGCACAGCCCAGGGGCACAATCTGTGGGCAAAGCCTGGGGGCGCTTTCTGTGGCACAGCCTGGGGGCCCTCTCCATGGGCGCAGCCTGATGGGAGGGCGCCAGGCCCCCACGGTGACGCCTCCTTCCCTGTCCCCCTCAGTGGGAGCCCGTCTCATATTTCAACAACAAGGTCATCTGCGATCTGGTGGAGGAGAAGTTCAAGGGCATCATCTCCATTCTGGTGAGTCCTCCACTTCTGCAGGCTGGAGGCTGGGTGGGGGGAGTCCCCGAGTCCCCTTTCTCCTTTCTCTCCAGGCTGGCCCACAGAGGGCCGGAGTCGGGCTGAGTGGTGACAGGGCCTGGCCGGGCTGTGAATGGAGGGCAGAGGGAGTTGCTCCGGCCTGGCTGGAAGCTCCCTGCCGAGGCCCCCTGCGGATTCATGCCTCCCGGCACGGTGCCCCCATCTTCTCTACTCTCCGGCCCCGCCCCCACACATCCCTCCCCCGTGCCACACCCCCCAGGATGAGGAGTGTCTGCGCCCTGGCGAGGCCACAGACCTGACGTTCCTGGAGAAGCTGGAGGAAACCATCAAGCACCACCCGCACTTCCTGACGTGAGTGGGGCTGCGGGCGGCTGGAGCAAGGCTCCCATGGGGCAGAGCCTATGGATCGCAGGTGTCCCTCACAGCCAAGGGGGTGTCCAGGGAAGGTGCCGAGCTAAGGACCCCTCACAAGCACCCAGAAACTGAGAAGCTTAGCCAGGCACACTGACACAGGCCTGGAGTCTCACCTGCACAGAAGGCTGGGGCCAGAGCTTCGCTTGAGCCCTGAGTTTGAGGCTGCAGTGAGCGAGGATCAGTCCACCTCCAGTCTTGGCCACAGAGCGAGATCCCATCTCAGAATGTGAAAAAGACAGCTGGGCGGGTGGCTCACACCTGTCCTCACGGCAGTTTGGGAAGTCGAAGGGGTGGATCTTTTGAGGTCAGGAGTTAAAGACCAGCCTCGCCAACATGGTGGAACGCTGTTTCTACAATCATTTTGTAGTTTGTAAAAATACAAAAATTAGCTGGGTGTGGTGGCTCACACCTGTAATCCCAGCTACTCGAGAGGCTGAGGCAGGAGAATCGCCTGAACCCAGGAGGCGGAGGGTGCAGTGAGCTGAGATCACGCCACGGCACTCCAGCCTGAGCAACGAGAACAAAACTCTGTCTCCAAAAAAAAAAAAAAAAGACGCTAGTAGCCTGGCTTCCTCCCTTTTCTTTTTTGAGAATGAAACTTGCTGAGATTTTTTAGCTTCCTTATTTGGAAATTGGTTTTTATTGAAGGAATCCCCTAAAGTGGGGAGAGGTAGAAACGGGAACCAGCGGCTGGGGCAGGCGCTCCGAACCTGAGCCGCTCTGTAGGGAGCTGTTCCTGCATCTCACCGAGACTCCAGGGGAAAGTCCTTTCCCCAGGTCATCTCATTTGGGTTGCTGAGCCGGGCTCAGTCCTAAGGCTGTTGAATGCCAAAGCCATACTATTTTTTTGCATAATAATATATTAAAGACTTGTTTCTGGCCAGGTGTGATGGCTCACACCTGTAATCCCAGCAGTTTGGGAGGCCGAGGCAGGCGGATCACCTGAGATCAGGAGTTACATAGTGAAACCCCATCTCTACAAAAATTGGTCAGGCGTCGTGGCACGCACCTGTAATCCCAGCTACTTGGGAGGCTGAGGCAGGAGAATCGCTTGAACCCAGGAGGTGGAGGTTGCAGTGAGCGGAGATAGCACCATTGCACTCCAGCCTGGGCAACAGAGCGAGACTGTCTCAAAAAGGAAAAAACTTCTTTCTGAGAGTCTCTCTGAATTTATGCTGGTTTGGGGGCTGCGTGACTCATTAAATGATAAAAAACTTGTTTCTGGTTATAAAAACGATGCTGCTCGTTGGAGAAGCGTTGGAATGTTCGCAAAAGCCGCGTGAGCCTGTCAGCCACAGGCCGTGGCTGTCAGCAGCACCAGGCATTTCCCTCCGGCCTTTTTCTATACGTTCTTTTTTGTAGTTGGGAACTTATTGTGTATAAGGCTCGGGGCAATGCTGTATCCTGTGTGTTTTCCTGCAGCATCCAACAGAAAGTTTCCTCAAAACCCTTCCTGCCACGGCTCTAACCCACACACTCCCCTCTCCCTGGCCTTTCGGGACCCCGGGCCAACCCCAGGTTTCTGCTGGAACCTCAAGGCTACCACTCGTCTCCATGCTTCTGTGTCTGTCTGTATCTCTGGTTATTGCCTGGAATAGTTCTTAAAAGTAATAAATGGACCAAAGGGTATAAACACGCCCCAGACTTAAGTACTCTCTCCGGGCGGCAGATTCCATTCTGAAAAGCAGCGGGCAGCTCACCAACCCCTTCCGAGCAGAGCCCAAAGCAGTGAGAGTCGCCCTCCCTGCAGCGGCCCTGGCGGTCAGGAGGCCAAGGTCCTGGTCCTGGCGCTGTGTGGCCCTGGGCAAGGCCATCGACCTCCCTGAGCCACTGTGGTCTGCTCTGCTGGGGAAGGCCGCTGGCCCTGCCTGGCCTGCCACGTGGCGTGGGGGTTGCCACCCAGCCCTGGGTGCGCCCACTCTGCTGGGCGGCTGGTTCCCACTCCCGAGGTCCCTCCTGCAGCCCGGCCACCTGCAGCTTCCTCTCCGTCACCCCCAGGCACAAGCTGGCTGACCAGCGGACGAGGAAATCTCTGGGCCGAGGGGAATTCCGCCTTCTGCACTACGCTGGGGAGGTGACCTACAGCGTGACTGGTGAGGATCCTGGGCTGGGTCCCCACGGGGGCCGCAGGGAGATTCTGTCTCACCTCACATGTGCTCTCCTCTCCCAGGGTTTCTGGACAAAAACAATGACCTTCTCTTCCGGAACCTGAAGGAGGTGAGAGGGACCTGCAGTGCGGGCGGAGGGGGGTTGCCCAGAGCTCTGCACCTGTGTCCAGGGGCCTGTCCCTGTGCCCCAGCCTGACCCCGGCTCTGCCACACAGACCATGTGCAGCTCGAAGAATCCCATTATGAGCCAGTGCTTCAACCGGAGCGAGCTCAGTGATAAGAAGCGGCCGGAGACGGTGAGGAGGGTGGGGCCGGGCGTGGGTGAGGTCTGAGCGAGCCTGGGAGCTGGTAGCGTGCGTGTGAGCCCGTGTTGGTGCCCGTGTGCACGTCTGTGGGTGCCTAGGGGGCTGCTTCCAGGTGCCTCTGTGCTTCTCTTTGTTTTGAGGCTGACTGTCGCTCTGTGGCCCCGGCTGGAGTGCTATGGCGCAATCTCAGTTCACTGCAGTCCGCCTCCCAGGTTCAAGCGATTCTCCTGCCTCAGCCTCCCGAGTAGCTGGGCTTACAGCCTTGCACCACCATGCCTGGCTTATTTTTTGTATTTTTAGTAGAGACAGGGTTTCGCCACGTTGGCCAGGCTGGTCTTGATCTCCTGACCTCAGGTCATCCGCCTGCCTCGGCCTCCCAAAGTGCTGGGATTACAGGCATGAGCCTCGGCGCCCGGCCCTGTCTGCCTGCTTCTGTGTGCTGTGTACGTAGTGGGGCCGTGTCTCTTAAGTCGGGGGGCTGTGCCTGTAGGGGAATCTGTGTGTGCCCCTGTCTCCATGTGGGTGTCCATATGTTGACACCTGCCTCTGTGTGGGCACTCTCGTGTCCACCCACTCAGCCGACATTTATACCAGACGCTTCCAGGCACCGGGGCGGGGGGCTGTTTACCTGCAGCCACGTGCACAGGGTGCTCTGCGAACTTAGAAGAGGAACAGCAGACGGCCTGAGGGGCGAAAGGGGTGAGGGCTGGGAGGCTCCCTGGAGGAGGGAGCATTGGATATCACTTGAGAATGTCAGATGAACCTATAGTGAGGGCCCAACCCAGACACTCAGAGAGTTCGAAAAGGCCGGGAGCAGAGCCGGAAAGCGATGGCGTCAAGGAGAGGGACCCGGAAAGGCAGGCGTGGCCGCAGTGCCAGAGGCAGGGAGAGCTCCAGCGAGCTGTGGGCCGAGGGGCGGCGGATGAGCTTGGCAAGGAGAGGATCAGGGCAGCCCCAGGAAGAGCGGGGTCTGTCGGTCAGCAGGGACAAGGAGGCCAGAGCAGGGTTGGTCAGTCAGCAGGGAGGTGGAGGCCAGAGCTGGGTCTGTCAGTTGGCAGGGAGGGGGAGGCCAGAGCCGGGTCTGTTGGTCAGCAGGGAGGTGGAGGCCAGACTGCTTACCAGGGAGGGCATGTAGGCGCCATGCCGCCCGCGGTCTGTCTCCCTGGGCCCTGCCCGCTGCTGCTGTCCACCCCACTGTCTCCTGAAGCGCCCACATCCTCCTGGCGCTAGGTCTGCCTGCTGAGGATGCCTGCACACCCCTCCAGCTCAGGCCTCTCCAGCAAGCCACGGACTCCTGTATCTCTTCTCTCCCCATGTGGCCCCAGGCACCCTGGACCCCACTGGTCTATAACAGACGGGCCCTTGGTCTCTTCTCCAGGCTTCCTCCTTCTCTGTCCCTAATTCAGGACAGGGATTACTCTCCACCCAGTCCCCCAGGCCAGAAACCTGGGTGTCATCCTGGTCATTTTTGTTTTGAGACAGAGTCTTGCTCTGTTGCCCACGCTGGAGTGCAGTGGCGCGATCTCGGCTCACTGCACCCTCCACCTCTCGGATTCAAGTGATTCTCCTGCCTCAGCCTCCCGAGTGGCTGGGATTATAGGCACCTGCCATAATGCCCAGCTAATTTTTGTATTTTTGTAGAGACAGAGTTTTGCCATGTTGGCCAGGCTGGTCTCGAACTCCTGACCTCAGGTGATCCGCCCACCTTGGCCTCCCACAGTGTTGGGATGACAGACGTGAGCCACCCCGCCCGGCTACCTAGTTCTTTACTCTGCTGCCTCCCTCATCCAGCCGCTTCTTGCTTGAGTCCTTCTCAGCAACTTCCCTGGGCTCCAGCTCCTTCCTGGTGGGATTACAGGCGTGAGCCACTGCGCTGGCCCTCCTCATCCTGTAACGTCCAGAAGACTCTCCTGATGCTCCCTGCCCCTTGGACTGGATGTGTTGTCCCTTTCTGGTGCTCTCAGCACCCCCAGGGATACACCTGTTATTCACCAGCCACCCAGGGTTGTGGGTCTTTGCTAAGTGTTTCTCCCCCTGGCCAGAGATCTTCGGGTTCGGCAGAGCAGTTTACCCCAATAACAGCCGAATGCGTAGCATGGGACACGCTGTTTGGGAATGCAGCCCTGGAGTTCTAGAAAGAAAAAGAAGAGCCACTAAAGGGAGGTGTAGCACTGGGGTTGCTGGGAGACCTGAGCAGGAGTGTGAGGCTGGAGCGTGGCTGTAAGCGGAGGTACCTCCCCAGCCCAAGGGGTCTGGGGTGGAGTCTGGCCCCTTCCTCTTCTGCGAGGAAGGTGTGGGGGAGGAATAAGGCCAGGCGGAGTTAGGGGCTGCCGCTCGGGTCCCCAGCCCGGGGAGTGGGGTACTTGCTGCTGGGGTCATGAGCTCTAGCTCAGCTCCAGCCAAGCTTCCTTGCCTGCTGGCCTCCCAGGTCGCCACCCAGTTCAAGATGAGCCTCCTGCAGCTGGTGGAGATCCTGCAGTCTAAGGAGCCCGCCTACGTCCGCTGCATCAAGCCCAACGACGCCAAGCAGCCCGGTAGGCCCCTCCCGCCGGGGACTTTGGCCCGGCGTCCCCTGCAGGTGACAAGCGGTCAGTGGTGGCCACTGACCACCGCCAGCCCGCTGACCGACCTCCTCCCCAGCCCACTGACCGCCCCTCCCCCTTCCCCAGGCCGCTTTGACGAGGTGCTGATCCGGCACCAGGTGAAGTACCTGGGGCTGATGGAGAACGTGCGCGTGCGCAGAGCCGGCTTCGCCTATCGCCGCAAATACGAAGCTTTCCTGCAAAGGTCGGGACGGGTCCCTCTGGGCGCCAGGGCCGGGGGTCGGGAGGGAAGGAGCCCCTGGCTCCCATAAGGGAGACGAGGGTTCTCGGCCCCATTTTAGAATGTGGACGAGGGGCCCTGGGCCGCTGTGGGACTCGCGCCAGGAGCCTTTGGTGCTATAGACCCAACGTCAGGCTGAGTGGAAAGAACAGCTGGCGGGTCCCCTAGGCCGTGCCCTGCAGGAGCACTTGATCAGGGGTACCTGAGGCCTAACCCACGTGCCAGGCATCCGAGGCAGATGGTAGCAAGCCTTGTGGGCAGCTTCCAAGGAGCTCAAAAAGGGTGGAGCAGCTTTGTGGTTCCGAGCTGGGGCCGGGGCTTCAATCCGTGTGAATTCCATCTCTGCCACTTTTAGTCTCTTGGCCTTAGGTAGATAATGGTTTCCTCATCTTTATAAATGGGGATGGCCGGGCGAGGTGGCTCACACCTGTCATCCCAGCACTTTGGGAGGCCAAGGCAGGCGGATCACCTGAGGTTGAGAGTTGGAGACCAGCTTGACTGGCATGGAGAAACCCCGTCTTTACTAAAAATACAAAATTATTCACAGGGTACAAAGCAAAAAAAAGTAGCCAGGCGTGGTGGCACATGCCCATAATCCCAGCTACTCAGGAGGATTAGGCAGGAGAATCGCTTGAACCCAGGAGGCAGAGGTTGCAGTGAGCTGAGATCATGCCACTGCACTCCAGCCTGGGCGACAGAGCGAGACTCCATCTCAGAAACAAAAATGGGGGCGGTGACCGAGTGAACCCCCTGTGAGCTGTGAATGAGTCCGTGGGGGCACCCAGCAGGTCCCCAGAGCAGGGTGCTGCCTGGGTTGGGGCTGTGTGCATTCCCCTCCTCCTGTCCCCAGATACAAGTCACTGTGCCCAGAGACGTGGCCCTCATGGGCAGGACGGCCGCAGGATGGAGTGGCTGTGCTGGTGCGGCACCTGGGCTACAAGCCAGAAGAGTACAAGATGGGCAGGTGAGTGGTGCCCGCGCCTGGTGGATGGGGGCGGGGTGGCAACCCAGGGCTCATCACTGCTGCTCTCCCAGGACCAAGATCTTCATCCGCTTCCCCAAGACCCTGTTTGCCACAGAGGATGCCCTGGAGCTCCGGCGGCAGAGCCTGGGTAAGAGAGAGGCGGCCAGGCCTGGTGGCTCACGCCTGTAATCCCAGCACTTAGGGAGGCCAAGGCAGGCGGATCACCAGGTCAGGAGTTCGAGACCAGCCTGACCAACATGGACAAACCCCGTCTCTACTAAAAATACAAAATTAGCCGGGTGTAGTAGCGCACGTCTGTAATCTCAGCTACTTGAAATGCTGAGGCAGGAGAATCGCTTGAATCCGGGAGATGGAGGTTGCAGTGAGCCAAGATCGAACCACTGCACTCCAGCCTGGGCAACAGAGCAAGACTCCATCTCAAAAAAAAAAGAAAGAGAAAGCCAGGCACAGTGGTTCACACCTGTAATCCCAGCGCCTTGGGAGGCTGAGGTGGGCGGATCACCTGAGGTCAGGAGTTCAGGACTGGCCTAGCCAACATGGCAAAACCCCATCTCTACTGAAAATGCAAAAGTTGGCCAGGCAAGGTGGTGCATGCCTGCAATTCCAGCTACTTGAGACACTGAGGCAGGAGAATCGCTTGAACTCAGGAGGCGGAGGTTGCAGAGTATAACTCTGTCTCAAAGAAACAAAAAAAAAGAGAAGCACTGCCCCAACCCCCCTCTCCCCCTGTCACACTGGGGTCTGTTCTGGGGAGTAGGGAAGTCACATTCATTCTCCTTCACGACTCTCCTTCACACTTCTCGGTCTCACCACTCCTGGAGCGCAGATTCCGCCCAGCTCCCCGCTGGCTCCCTGTGCTCTGGCCAATTACCTTTCTTTTCTAACACAGCCACCAAGATCCAGGCTGCCTGGAGGGGCTTTCACTGGCGGCAGAAATTCCTGCGGGCCAAGCGTTCAGGTTCGTGGGCCCGCGGGTGTTAATAAGGGGCGGGGTCTGGGGCGGGGGCCCCCCCGCGGTGAGAAGATGGAGTTCAGCCATCCAGTCCCTCTCCACAGCCATCTGCATCCAGTCATGGTGGCGTGGAACGCTGGGCCGGAGGAAGGCAACCAAGAGGAAGTGGGCCGCGCAGACCATCCGGCGGTGAGCGCCACGGTGCCCATGGGGGCTGCAGAGCAAGGCGTAGGGGGGGTCGCGCCAAGCCCCTCACCCCCGCCCCATCTGGCCCCACCCAGGCTCGTCCGAGGCTTCATCCTGCGCCACGCCCCACGCTGCCCCGAGAACGCCTTCTTCCTGGACCACGTGCGCACCTCTTTTCTGTTAAACCTGCGGCAGCAGCTGCCCCGGAATGTCCTGGACACGTCCTGGCCCACGCCCCCACCTGCCCTGCGAGAGGTTTGTGGATGCCCCCACCGAGTGAGGGGCCCTCAGAGTGCACAGCAGAAGGGTCTGCTCTCCTGGGGTCAGAGGATTGGTCGGGGAGGCTCACAGAGGGCCGGGACCGGAGCTGGGCAGTGAAGAATAAGGTCTCTTTTTTTGTTTGTTTTTGTTGAGACGGTCTCACTCGGTTGCCCAGGCTGGAGTGCAAGTGCCGGATCTCGGCTCACTACCACCTCTGCCTCCCTGGTTCAAGCGATTCTCCTGCCTCAGCTTCCTGCATAGCTGGGATTACAGACACCTGCCACCGCGCCCAGCTAATTTTTTTTTTTTTTTTGTATTTTTAGTAGAGATGGGGTTTCACCATGTTGGCCAGGCTGACCTTGTGAGCCACCTGCCTTGGCCTCCCAAAGTGCTGGGATTACAGGCCTGAGCCACCTCGCCCGGCCGAGAGTAAGGTCTCTTGAGAGGACTCGGGAGGGGAAGCATCGTCCATATGGAGGGGGTGTCGCTTATCCCAAGGCCAGGGTGGCATGACTTTGATGTCTTCAGAGGGAAGGGCCCGCGCTGTCCAGGAGCTCTGACCCCGCTCCTCCCCCCAGGCCTCAGAGCTTCTGCGGGAGTTGTGTGTGAAGAACATGGTGTGGAAATACTGCCGGGGTATCAGCCCTGAGTGGAAGCAGCAGGTAGGAGAGCAGGGCTGGGCGAGGACACAGCAGTGGAGTTGGGAGCCGTAGGCATTGCTCAAAGGCTGTCGGCCCGGAGGGGCACTTAGCCCAGTCTACCGTATTTACCCCCATCTACCGTATTTACCTGGCCTACTGTACTTATACCCCAGTCTACCATACTTACCCCAGTCTATCATATTTACCCTGGTCTGCTGTATTTACTCTGGTCTACTGGCGACCTCAGTTGGATGCCAGGCCCTGCTGAGTCTCATGTAGGAAGTGGAGGCTGAAGTACCTTTGGGGTGGCAAATAGGGTTCATCTCATGGGCCAACTGCCCTTGAATGGTGGAGACCGTTCAGAACCCTGTGTTGAAAAGTCTGTGTCTTCACTGGGATCGATTGGTGATGTCTGCCCTGGTTACAGCCATTGGTGGATGTGCCTTGTGTTTGCCAGCTCAGTACTGG
Source organism: Alouatta palliata (assembly GCA_004027835.1). Taxonomy (NCBI): domain Eukaryota; kingdom Metazoa; phylum Chordata; class Mammalia; order Primates; family Atelidae; genus Alouatta; species Alouatta palliata. The sequence goes on from PVKV010037465.1 coordinate 13,515, forward strand.
ATGATGCTCAGGGACCCACGCAGCTTAGATAACCTACGGTAACCCTGAATATTAGTGATCTGTTACCTACACCTGCAAGACCCCAGGCTGGAGCTGAATCTCAGGGGCGCCCGGGCCTCATGGGGTGGGGAATCATTTCCAAAGCCAGTGTCACAGCCTGACAGTGCTGTCATGACCCTGCCGGGAGTGCTTGGTGGGAGCAGAGGGTAAGGAAGCGGGGGTTGATGGGAGTGTGGGGGGCAGGGCTCAGCCTCCTGGTGCTGGGACCAGAGAGTGGGTGAGGGAGGCTGTCTCAGGTCCTGAGGCTGGCCCTGCCCCCGAAGATGGTGCCCCCCCACCGTGACACTCTCACCACCACCCTGCTCCTCAGCTGCAGCAGAAGGCCGTGGCTAGTGAGATCTTCAAGGGCAAGAAGGATAATTACCCTCAGAGTGTGCCCAGGCTCTTCATCAGCACACGGCTTGGTGAGCCCCTGACTTCCCAGCACTCCGGCCTTTCCTCGCCATCCTGGTCCCCTGTCACCTCCTCTGACCTCTGTCCCCACCATCTGGGTTGCAGGTGCAGATGAGATCAGCCCCAGAGTGCTGCAGGCCCTGGGCTCTGAGCCCATTCAGGTAAGAGCCTGCCCGCACCACGCTTCTGCCGCCGGGGAGCTGGAGGCAGGTCCGGGCACGGGCGGCAGCAGGAGCTTCTGCCCAGCCCTTCAGCCTGGCCTCTGTTCCCAGTACGCCGTGCCTGTGGTGAAATACGACCGCAAGGGCTACAAGCCCCGAGCTCGGCAGCTCTTGCTAACGCCCAACGCCGTGGTCATCGTGGAGGATGCCAAAGTCAAGCAGAGGATCGATTACGCCAACCTGACGGGTCAGCCAGAGCCCAGGGCGGTGGGGGAGGGCCCTGCTCTGACGCCCGACCCCTGACCTCTGCCCTCCCCCCTCAGGAATCTCTGTCAGCAGCCTGAGCGACAACCTGTTTGTGCTTCACGTACAGCGTGAGGACAATAGGCAAAAGGTGCCCTTTTGTGGATGAGGGGGAGATGGGGGAGTCCTCGAGTTCTGGGCAGGGTCTGACTCCTCCTTCTGCCTGGTCCCCCAGGGAGATGTGGTGCTGCAGAGTGACCACGTGATTGAGACACTGACGAAGACGGCCCTCAGCGCCGACCGAGTGAACAACATCAACATCAACCAGGGCAGGTGAGGTGTGAGGGGGCAGGGTGGGGGCAGGGAGAGGGCTGTGGGGGCACACAGGGACAGGGTGGG